>JAECUM010095767.1:0-53436 GCA_016617855.1 Megalonaias nervosa | reverse complement strand
AAAAAGAAAGCGGCACACTGAAAAGAATCCAAAGGAAACAAAGTTGGTTACCTTATGTCGGCCGACTTCATAAAAAATAATCTGCACACTTAAAAGAATCCAAAGTCAGTTTCCGGGGTTGGCTTGCTTTGTAATAAAAAAAACCTTTGCAATTTATATGAGTTTATGGCTTGCTGCTAGTTGTGTTTATTCATCACCCGGGCTTCTATTTGTTTGTCATATGTAATCAAAACTGATACAAACGTTCATTAATGCTTGTAGGGGAGATAGTATACACAGAAATAGCTTGCTTTAATAATGCTTTAGTAACCCATGCTACTGAAAAGATTATCATTTGCTCTCACACTGAATGTAATTTCAAATAATTATTTTTATTTGCGAGATACCGTTGCATAGTTAACCTTGATATAATACAATCTTGGTCATTTTGCACCTTGTAACGTATCATGCTTGAATGGCAGGTGATATTCCCGTCTCACTTGCGATTTTGTTATTTGACATAAGCGATACAAACTACAGGAGGGATGCATAAGCCAGTCGGCATCTGCTGCATATACGGAGTTCGTGGATATATTTTTTTTCTTTAATAAATTTCGCGTGATGAAAAAGAAGGAATAAAGGGTAACAACGCAAGGTTAGTTTCTTTCTTTCTTTTTCAAATATTTGTTTTATCTATTTTATTGTACCGTGCCGTGGGGGGGGGGGGAGGAAGGGCACAAATTCAACACAAAAATTATTCCGTTTCTTAAGTCTTGGGACATATACCTTGATGAAAAAAAGTTTCACCGTTAGTTCTGAGAAAGAAAAAAAATAATTATTTTATCGTGTCCCGATATATACAGTAAATAATATATATATATATATATATATATATATATATATATATATATATATATATATATATATATATATATATCAATGACTGATTCTACAGACTTGTGCACCTATAAATGATCAACGTCCCCGGGTAATATCTCATATTTCTTTTTTTAATTCCTATTCAGTTTATAGTAGTTAAAAGGAGTGTAGACTTCGATCAAAGTCTACATTCTGCACGTTCAAAAAACATTATGATTATTTGAAACATTAATAATTTACATCTGCAGTAACATTACTGTAATCCTTTATTTGATATATTTTCTTACCCTCTTTCTGTCCCTTATCTTATATGCACCAAAGTGCTTTCTACGGGATTTAGGAGGATTTATGACTTTCCCATCCAACCCCCAGTTCGATCCCATAGCTTCAGTCCACTTTTGTGTTGTGAACAGGGTCTTTCGGAAAAAGAAAGAACCATTTTATTCCATCATCGTTCTTTTGGTTACATCCATATGCAACACTGTGTACCATATTTGCTGTACAAAAGTGTGATCGTAAGATAAATCACATAGACATTTACGTGGGGAAATTAAATACATGAATGTCTAGGTTGAATAGAAGGGATATGTGTACATCATATTCGTTTTCGACACACGGAAACTACTGATTGTTTACGGAGATTGCCAAATAATTTTTTTTTTATTTAAAAAAGCGGATTTTTTTTGTCTAATTAAACATTTTCTATGGTGTGTATATATAACAAATGAGTTATTTTATAACTACAATAATATCTTATATTTGTAAAATATAGGTACCCAGTGACCTTTAATGTAAATGCAAAAAATAGCATCTGATCACTCTCAGCTATAAAACAAATTATTGATTCCATTTCATTTGCTAACGCTGGGTAAGAGTAGTAAAGAGTAATTGATGATCCTTTATCAGAGACCCCCGGCCCTCCCAAAACGTTATAAGTTAACATTTTTGTCAGCAGCCTTTGTTAGCTCAAAATAATAACACATTTTCTGACAAAGATGTTAACGTACTACGCTTTGGGGCCGAGGGTCTCTGAGAAAGGATACATCAATTCTCTCTACTACTAAGTACTTATTGGTTAAAAATGTTATATTAAACAAATAATATATATATATATATATATATATATATATATATATATATATATATATATATATATATATAATGTCATTCTGTCATTCAGTACGACATGTTGGATTCGATCTAACAAACAGATTTTGTAAAAGATTTAACTCGATCAAAGCATCGTCAGGATATACTGGGATAAAACCTAAAATAATAAGCGATTGCATTAAAAAGGTGGGTTATCATATATCGCCGAAATATGGGTCGGTATGGTTATTCGCGGTTGAAAGCGATATGAGAATAGCGGGTTGGGCAGATGATGTCATGACATTTATTGACAATATGGTTGATATATTATTTGATAACGATATTACTAAAGCCATACAAAATTAATTAAACATCTACTTTTTTATTATAATCTTTTTCGTATTTGCTAACTCTCATTGGCAGAATATCTGTTAACATACTATCAATAATGCGGAATTCGCGTATTAAATCGTCCATATCATATTTTATACCCCGCAAATAAGATCGAATTTGATCAAGTAATTTTTTATAAGTTATACTTGCTGTTTTGCAAGCATTTTTTTTAGTTGCGAGTCGAGGTTCAACTTTTTTACAAGCTGCTGCAAGAGAAACACCAACGCCGGATATTATTAACAAAAACGGATTTAATGATGCGCCACTTGAAATTATACCAGAGCCGGTCATTAGCAGCGGTAGATATGATATCACTCGCAGTATTTTTGCATAGTATTTGTAACATTTTTTGACGCACCAAAGATTTTTATGATAGTATCTGTAATATTGCATTAGAGCGTCAACATCTTGTTTCGGAATGTTTTCTGAAATATGATTAAAATCGACTATATTTTTTTTCATTATATAATATTTGTTTACATATTTTACATCGTTATTTAAGTAACTAATTCGGGAGTTTCAGCTACAAACTCAATACACCACCAATAAGTCGCTGCGGTTAACTTTTTATCATTCGCTATCAGCATAAACGTTTCCTCGACATCTTTGTTTAACACTATAGACACAATTCCAGAAAAATCATCGGTTGAATGACGCCATGGAAATGTGGTAAATATACTGAATTTTGCACTGCTAAATACAGATAATCTATATACACCAGTGACCTCTGCGGTATGTTTAAAAGTGTTATTTTGCTGCGACCATGTTGCTTTTCCTGATGCGACTGTGTACACGATATTAATGATCTGCTTGTGAGGAATTTTAACGAGATTAGTTTTTTGAATACTATTAGGAATGCCACTAATGATATCGTTGATTTTCGTGTTAATGTCAGCTAGATTAATAATAACAGTTGGTGGAGTTCCAAAAAAGTCATTAATATTTCTGTTTACATTTCTACGAAAATTTAGAAATGTTTGTACATGATTAAAATATTCAGTTCTAAATGTAGCAATTCCATCATTGATTGTCGTTAACGAAGTCATTATTGGAATTTCCTTATCGTCGCCGTATTTCTTCGTTGCAGCGTCGAAATCTGTTTCTGGTGTTCTGAGATTATTAATACCGTTGTTGTTCATGTCGAGAAATGCACGCATTATACCACCGCGAACCGACACGTACTTGGATTCTTGATCGTCGACGTATTTTTTCGTTGCAGCATCATCATCCGAGGTTCGATCTCCCAGATATGTAATTTTTTTTCTTGACATAATAATGTCACCGGTAAATACATCGCCAGCTTTCCTAACATAATCGTTAACGGACTTGCCTGAATCTTGTATTTTACCCTGATCGGCAAAAGTAACTATATTATTAACAACCGCGTTGGGAATTCTTACAAGAACATCTGATAGTTGTATATTACTCGTTTTTAATCGTCCTTCTTTGTCCTGAAAAACGACGACTTCATTTTGATCGACACTTGTGATATTTAATAAATTAGTAATTTCCTTTCTGAGCTGATCAAGAGTTGCATATTTAGATAAGTCACCTTGCTGAGCAGTTGTTGAATCTCCTACTAATGTTCCAAATTTTGAGTAAAAACTCATTATTTATTTACTGCTTGACAACATTATATACAATAAAATTATATAATGGCAAAATCGTCGATATTAAACTTTGATACAGAGCGGTTGGTGAAACATAAACATAACAATGAGCTTCCAGATTGCCATTATCTTATAGGTGGTAGAACTGGATCGGGCAAAACAAATTTGCTTATGAATTTACTTCTCGGAGATAATTTTAACTACGATCGCGTTTATATTTATACAATTAATCCGCAGCAAGATAAGTACGAGCTACTTAACAATTATAATGACAAACTTCGTGACGATCTTGAATCTGGCGAGGATTTCTTTATCATCAAACAACCGGAAGAACTTATTCCAGTTAATCAACTCGATTCGTCCGAACATAAAATAGTTGTTTTTGATGATATTCCGCTAAACAACGAGGAAATGAATAAAATCAGATCGTATTTTTCACTGTCGCGAAAAAAGAAATGTAATTCTATTTATCTCGCTCAAGGATATTATAATGTCGACAGATTTATCAGGCGAAATACTGGCTGTTTTATATTATTTCCTGGACTTGATAATATTGACGTTAGAAATATCGCGAACGAACAATGCGGTGACGTAACAAAAGATAAATTTATTGAACTATATCGTCAAGCAACGGCAAATAGATATGATTTATTTTTATTCGATAAGTTAACAAACGATAAGAATAAAATGTTTCGATGTTGTATTGAAAATTATATACAATAATATTTTATAGAAAATAGTATATAATTAATGGAAAAACAAGCAAAGTATAGAAAACATATCGAAAATCTAAAACAACTTGCGCAATCTCAGGCAAAATTTAAACAGCTAGTACAGCAAGCTCGACGTGGTCAAGTTACTGCAGCAGAAACAGCAGCTAAAGTTCTCAAACCAGTTACTGAGGCTTTACTTGGAAAACAACCAGAAACTAAACCACTGTCAGAAGAAGAAGTTAAACAATTACAAGAGAAAGGTTTACTCGGATTAGTTAAAGAACAACAAGAAACAGCTGCTGGAAGAATTATTGCTCAACAAGAGGCTGCTGCTGAAAGAGTTATTGCTCAACAAGAGGCTGCTGCTGGAAGAGTTATTGCTAGATCTGACGCAGAGAAATTAAGATTAGCTGAGGCACTTGCAGCAAATATAGCTGATCCTGCTGCAAGACGAGCTGAAGTAAAAAGATTGTTGAATAATCCGCTGGAACTTGAACGAAGATTAGCAACTGCAACAACAGTTGGACCGATTAAAACAACAAGAAGAAGAACGTAGAATAGAGAAAGAAAAAGAAAAAACTGAAAGAGAGGCATGGAAAAAAGAACATGGATTAGATGTACAAGAAAAAGAAAGATTTGAATCTAATTTAGAAAATATAAATAAAAAAATAGGAGATAACGAGTATAACGATTTTGATGAAAAATATGGTTTTAAAGGTGTGAGAGTGCGAGATGTTAAAAAAGATAATTACAAACCCGAAGAGAAAATTAAAGAACTAGAACAAATAAAAGAAGAAAGTAAGACACATCTTGACGATGTAAAACTGGAAAATGAAAACTACATGAGAAGTATTAATAAATATCGACATTGGATTATTGCTGATCTTTATATCAAAGTTATTAGTGGAATAAAAGAAGACCTATACGCACATGTTAACAATAGTTTGAGTACCGAGGCAAAAATTATAGATGAACAACGTATGAAGGCTGATAAAGTTGTCCCAAAGGATATGAAATCTATTGAAAGACAAACTGAATTAAGTCGATTGGCTGATAATGAAGCAGAACTTAGTAGAATGTTAGCTGAAAAAAAAGGAACTGGAGTAAGAATATTCGCATCAGTTACTGAAATGATCGGCAGATTGATGTTATTGATATCATCAAAAGAAGCAGGAAATGTTGGTGCTGAAATCGACAATGAAATCATCGACATACTTGATAATTTGAGATCGAGAAATTTATTATCATCTGACGAATACAAAACTTTGCACCGCGACTTAATCGCGGCGACTTAATTTTATAAAAATATAATAATAAATGTCGGCAACATTATTACTCGACTCCAGCCAATCTGATAAAGATAGCGCGAACTTTTCAGTAAAGTATATTCCACCAATAGAACTAGAACGTGAAAAACAATACGAAATTGGATTAATTTCATGCACTTGTTGGAATGCCATGGCAAACGTTAAAACTGGAATAAATGATGGGTTTAAATTTATAAATCTAAAGGGAAGATGGAAACAATCTAATATTTACAAGGATGATGTAGTAGTTGCTCGAGTGGATGTTAAAGATATTGATAAAAAAATAAATGAAATTCGCAAGCTAGAACCTAATGCTAAAATTAGTACACAAGCCATACTTGAAGAACGATCTATAATATCAGTTAAAATTCCACAAGGTGCTTATAATATAACTGATTTGAATAAAACGATAAAAGAATGTATAAAAGATGCTGGATATGACGCTGATGATTTTGAATTATCACCAAATTATAACACATTGCGAGCTAGAATAACGATAAAAGGTGATTTGTTTTTTGGCCTTGAATCACCATCAAGCATTGCATCATTGATAGGATTTAAACATAGAACTTACCCCACAACCGATGACTATACAACTGAAAGAACTTACAAATATGACGGTGATTTTCCAGTAAATATAACTGAGGTTAACACGATACTGGTAAATTGCTCGATCGCAGCTGGTTCTTATTCAGCCAAGGGCAGTAAAGGTCAAACGATACATAGTTTCTCACCAGGTTCTCTCATGCAAATCAATCCGAGATATATTATATATTATCCGCTAAACGTCGAAAATCAAATAAATGAAGTAAACATGCAGCTGACAGATCAAACTGGGCGGCAGTTGGATTTTAATAATGAGATCGTTACTTATTACGTACACCTACGCACGATCACTTCGTGATTGATAACAAAATTATACAACCTCAGATATATAATGAAACAGAAAAAAGTTTACAGAAGAAAAATAGTAGGAGGATTTTTCGGAAATATATTTACTAAAATTGCTGAAAATATTCCAGGATTAGCTCGTAAAGTTGCGCCAATCGCACTTGACGCTGGTAAAGCTTTTGCAACTGGAGCTGCATCTGCTGCTGGAACTGCTGTGGGACAAATAATATCTGATAAAATAAAAGGCGAACCTAAGACGCAAGCCGAAATCAAGCAAGTTATTTCAGAAATAGCACCATCAAAAGAAACCCAACGCGCGATGATAACAACAACAAAAAAACTTTTATCGCCAAAGCCGCAATAATTTTATATAACCTAATAAAATAAAAAAATGTCTGCGAAAAATTATCTCGATTTTGCAGAAATTTCTGACAAAGACGACGCAGTAACGGAATTTGAATATGTTGAATATCTCGATGAAAATTCTAACGAACCTAATAAGGCTGGCGTTAGAACATTTAATACACGAGACGAGGACGTATTTCTGCTGCCTCACAAAGCAATGTTAGAAGTTCGTGGTCGGATTATAACAGCACCTGCCGCACCTAATCCACCTGCTGAAATTGCAGCTAATGCAGAAGTAGCTCTTGTAAATAATGGTTGGTGTTTATTTAGAAGTGCTCGATATCAGCTGGCCAATCAAACTGTCGAAGATATTTCAAATCACTTACAAGTTGCAAGTACAGCCTTAAATATTATTTTGTTTTCCGATGATTACTCCAAATCAACTGCAACTAATATGATGTGGTTTAAAGATACTGGAGCTGGAGCAATAATTCCTGCATCAAATGAATTTATTTCAAAAGGTATTTTAGTACACGGAGCTGATGCTGCTGCAGATTTTCCAATTGTAAGAAATTTTCTTATCGCTAATGCTGATGTTTTAGGCATAGCCGCACCAGCTGCAGGCGCTAATCAAGACGCTACAAGAGTCTCACTTACCGCTGCTTGTAATAATCTTGGTATAACACCGCCAGAAGCAGCTGCAGACGGCGTTGCAATGTTAAATTTAGTTATTGAAAATATTGGATTTCGAAATAGAAGTTATAATGATGGTTATGCTAAGAGAAAGGCACTTGCAGCAGTATCACGTCAAATTACAATGATGCTGCCACTAAGTACAATATTTGGCTTTTGCAGGGACTATGATAAAGTATTTCGTGGAGTTAAACATACGCTTATTTTAGATCGAGCAGAACAAAATGATTGCCTGTTTAGATTTGGTGGGGCCGATGTACAATTTATCATAAACAAACTTGCGCTGTGGATGCCACGAATAACTCCGTCGGTCACTAAAGCATTAGAATTAGATGAATTGCTGGCAAAACGCACCAGTAAAATTCATTTTCAGCAACATAAAATATATCAAACAGCAGTTCCGAATACCACCGACTACACATGGCGAGTTACAACAATATCGAGTGAGCAGCTACCGCGTCACTTATTCGTTGTATTTCAACAACAAGCTCGACGTGGAAGCCAACTACAAAATAATGCAATATTTGATAACGCTGATGTCAGACGAATTTATGCTAGAATAAATTCAAAGCAATATCCAGAACGAGCGATCGAATGCAATTTTGCAGATAACGAGAATAAAAACTATACTAGACCGTACATGTATCTGCTCGACTCGATGCAGAAATATCAAGATACTGGAGACGGAACTCAGATATCAGTAGAAGAATTTTGTACACTTTATCCGATATTTTACTTTGAGGTCAGTAAACAAAGCGAACGAGCTGTGGACAGCACAGCTGATATTGAGGTTACTTGGACGCTCGGAGGCGTTCCAGCAGCGGCGTTAGACGTATATGCATTAGTGATAAGCGACAGATCTGTGACAATCGACTCTGTCGGAGGTAAAATGACAATACAAGTTTAATCTGTGATTGTTATATAAGATGACAAAATATATTATAAAAGAAATGCATTTAACCGATGGCCAAGTTAAAAAATTAACAACTGTTGTTGCGAAGCGGAGGTCGGTTTCACTAAAGATCAACCCAGGTGCTTTGGGGGCTTTAACAAAATTATTGTTAACCAAAAATCAAGCGAATAAATACGATCGCAAAAAACCTTTCGTTTTAAATTTAAGCGCCGCACAAATAACTGCGATGTCCCACCGCATTGCGGTGGACGGCGGTTTCTTCGGTCCGGCACTATCAGTTATAGCCAAAACGTTACTACCTAAAATTTTGCCAGTACTTGGAACATTAGGGATAGCAGCGGCGTCAGGAGCAGTACATGGCGCATCAGAAAAGGCAGTTAAAGGTAGTGGTATAAAGAAAATTTTTGTCTAAAGATTAAATATAATGGCGAAAAGAAAGACAACGACGAAAAAAAAGACAACGGCGAAAAGAAAGACAACCACGAAAAGAAAGACAACGGCAAAAAAAAAGACACAACAAGGTGGATTTCTTCCAATAGCCCCATTACTGGCAGGATTGGCGGGAAGTCTACTGCCGGGCCTGTTAGGACGAGGACGAGGACTAATGCTGCCAGGAACAAGGAGATAAAGGCGCGGCCGACAAAGTCGCCTCGTTAAGTAATTTTGATATACTTGATAAATTACAAAAAGTTAAAAATTTTCGCGGAGTTTATTCCAAAGATGAACTCACACCTCCAGCATTGCCGAGTTCTTGCGTTATAAATATACAAGATTTTAATGACGGATCTGGTACACATTGGGTAGCTGTTTTTGATAACAATTATTTCGACTCGTTCGGAATTCCACCGAGTGATGCGGTAAAACGATATATGAGTAAATACAAAATAATAAATTATTCGTCTAATCAGATTCAGCCAGTTGGAACTTCCGCTTGCGGTTATTATTGCGTGATGTTCATTAAACAGATGACCAAAAATCCAGATTTTTTAAAGTTTATTTTGCAATTTGACAAACAACCATCTCGCGCTAATGATGAGATCGCGATTAATTTTTGTAAAACTTGCAATTAATTTTATCTAAACTCACTGATATACAATGTCAACATATTGTCTCAAGTGTAAAACTAAAACAGAAAATAAAGACGAAAAAACGGAAAAGACAAAGAATAATAGAATAATGCTGAAAAGTATTTGCGCAATCTGTGGAAAAAGAAAAAGTATGTTTTTGCCAGCAGCAAAGTCAGGGGCTGGTTGTCCTGACGTTATTTTAGTAGACGACTAAATAAATAATGAAGTGCAACTGCGACGCTGATAGAGATTTATGTCTCGAACAAAACAAAATTGTTACATATTGCCAGAAATGCAACAACAGAGAAATAATTGGAACGGGAATAGATATACATAAATTAATTGGCAAACTGCCGAAACCGAAAGGCGGTTGGACATTGCCAGGCCATAAATATACTGGTCCGTGGAATCCGCTTGATGAGCAACTTGACGAAAATGATAATCCGCTGCCAGGACAAGAACCCTACAATCAGGTTGATGCAATAGCGATGCGTCATGATATCTGCTACAGAGATATAAATGGCGAAACAAAACACAGCTGCGACAAAGTGATGTTAGACGAACTTCGCGACATGAAGCCAGAAAATATGCGAGAGCGTGTTGACCGTGGGCTGGTACAGGGTATTATTGGAGCAAAATATAAACTCGGACTAGGCAGAGACTTATACGATGACCCAGCGACAACGTCGCTTTCAGTCGAACTACACAGACCTAAAAAAAAAAGTTTCCGCGACGTAAAGTTGTAGCAAATGCAGTTGATGACATTTGGGCGATAGATTTAGTTGATATGTCAAATCTAGCTCAATTTAACGTTGGCGCTGATGGCGCTCCGCGGAGATATCTTTTTAATGTTGTCGATGTTTTTAGTAAATATGCTTTTAGCGTACCAGTTTCGGATAAAACGGGGACCTCCATGATTGACGCGTTAAAGCGCATAATAACAACTACAGAAAGAAAACCCAACAAAATCTGGACCGATCACGGAGCAGAGTTTTTTAACAAAAAGTTCGAGCAGTTTTTGGAACAAAATAACATTAAAAAATACGTAACTGGAAATGAGGGAAAAAGCGTCATCGTCGAGCGATTTAATCGCACGCTTAACGAAAAAATTCATAAATATTTGACAGCTAAAAACACGAATAAATACATCGACAACTTACAGAATATCGTTGACGAATACAATAACACGAAACACCGAACCACTAAAATGTCACCAAACGACGCGCTTGCAAATCCAATATTAGCTAACGAAAACATGTACCGAAGACATAAATTTAGAGTTGGCGATAAAGTTAGAATTTCGTTGACTAAGAAAACGTTTGAAAAGGGATTTACTCCGAACTGGAGTGAAGAAGTATTTGTTGTTGATAAAGTACTTTTAACAATACCAGTTACATATTCGCTGAAAGACTTATTAGGAGAACCTATAACTGGCAGTTTTTACGAACAGGAACTTCAAAAAACAGAACAAGATGTATTTGTTATCGAAAAAGTTATTAGAAAGCGCGGCAACAAAAGTTTAGTTAAATGGCGCGGATATAGCGATAAATTTAATAGTTGGGTACCAACTCGGTCGATTTCATCGACTGCGATTGCATCGACTGAATAATATTATTATAAATTTGCTCGTATTTTATAAGTACTGCTCTACATTTTACAGGTTTACATAAAGAAATTAAGTGTAATTTTCTCGCATCATCGACTGACATTAAATTAATTATTTTAACAAAAATAAAATCGTATTTTATGTTTCTTTGTTGGCCCGGCACTTTTACGTTTAGGAATGGCCTTATAAGTTGCCAAAATATTTGATGCTCGGCAACACTAAAATTAAATTTTAATATTTTTTTGGCAATGTGGTACTTAACATCATATCGCCCAGTTGTTGGTCTACTTAAATATTTCTTGCTAACGACAACATCATCTTCGTCATCATCGTCATAGTTATAGAAAATATCATTTTCAGCACGGTCGATGAAATCAGCAAATCTGTCAACATTTAAAACTGGAACAAAATCTTCCGAATATATCTGAGCCAGCCTCTCGATTAAGCTCATTATAATAATAATCTTTTATCTAATTAATAAATAATATGGAAATAAAATATCATTGTAGAGTTAATATTCTAAACAAGAAAGAATTAGCCGAAGCAGTTCGAAATTGCTTGCTTGCTGTGGGTTATAATTTTTATTTCGTTGACGTTATGATAACATCAGGCGAATTTGATAAATTTTTGTTAACAGCAGCGGATAAAATAAAACTTGATACAAATAAAATAATGACAATACGATTAAATCGCGACGATGTAATGGAATTTTGTCATAATTGTCTTACCAGAAACGATATAGAAAATATTATTAATTATCGTATCTGAAACTAAATCTATTAAGTGTTATCATAGACACTGCCGATCTTCTTTTATTATCAGCTACATATTTTACTGTGCGTGAATTAATTTTATGATATTTTGCGGCAGAACTTATTGATTTAAATTTCACTTCCTCAGAAGTTTCGAGATTTGTTGAGATAACTGATTTTGGATTTTTAAAATTATTAATATTACCAGCATCTCCTCTTCTACTATTTTCTTGATGTGTTACTAAGTCTAGGTTCTCCAAACTATTATTAGTTTTTATTTTGTTAATATGGTCAATAACCAAATTATTAGGTATTAGTCCATTAAAAGTTTCGAACACAAATCTATGCGATCTATAACAAACAAAATCTGTATTTGTTCCACGTACTAATACTTGTAAATAAACAACATTATCTAAATTTCCTAATAGTTTTTTTTAGCTTTTATATTTCGAATAATTCCCTTATCATTTGCTTCGTATAAATCAAACTTTGGGTGGGGTTGATATTCGTTTTGTAATCCTAAATTTTCGATATTATCATCTGCAACTGCGCCATTTGCTCTATATACTCGCTGTCCTTCTGGAATATCTCAGCAAAACAAAGTATAAATAAAATCTTTTTTAAACATTTTGATTCTATCTGCACCCTTTACTGAAATTAACATACCAGCCGGAGTTGGTACGCCAATAGCTTTTTTGGTTGCTATGTTAATAACAGAACCTAATGCATTTCCAGCATATAAGTTGTATGCTGGGTGAACATGATACGTTTCTTGCTCTTCCGCTGTCAGTGGCAGATATCTCAGGATTTCTGTCATTATATATATACAAAAGTTTTATATCTCTAATTAAAAGTATTAAAAATTTCAATTAAATAAACAATATTACCATATACATATAATGCTGAAATTGCGCGACATCGCTAAAAAGAGCATTATCAAATCCGAAAAAATTGCTTCGGCATTTTCAGGATATGACAACAGTTACAAACTCGACGATCAGACTATATTAGCTAATTTTACCTCTACAAATTTATATCATCTTTTACAACCCGTTATAGCTCGAGAACTCGCTGTTCATAAAAGTATCAAACTCATAGTCCAATATCATACGATTTTATCAAAGTTACACGCGGTTGAAGAAACAAAAACTTTTGACAGCGAAATCTCGGAACCCTATTTAACAGCTAAATCTAGAAAGATATTAACTGGAACAAACATTGCTATGGTCGCCGATGAAATACACCAGGAAATAAATAAAAAACTAGAAGAATTTACTTCATCCGGATCAGGTTGGAAATTCGAAATGATAAAAGCAGTTTTATTTCACACAGCGAAATATAACGTTCTTCGCGGTAATTTATACATCGATCTTCCTAAAAAAATTAAGAACAAAAAGTGTTGTATAAATGTCAAAAACAACGATGACAAATGTTTCCAGTGGTCTATTCTTTCCGCGATGTTTCCCAAAGAACAAAATTCCGATCGCGTCAACAAGTACTTTCCGCACAAGAACGAACTCAGTTTTGATGGCATCAACTTTCCAGTAGCAGAAAATCATATACCAAAGTTCGAAAAGCAAAACGATATCTCAGTAAATGTTTTCGGACTAGACGAGCGAGAAAATGTTTACCCTAGATACATCTCAGAAAATGCTTCGCAAAAGACAATAAATTTATTATTTTATCAGGGTCATTACTGTTGGATAAAAAACTTTAACGGCCTAGTTGGCGGACAGTACAGTAAAAACAAAAACAAGAAATATTTCTGTTATTAATGTTTGCACGGCTTTACTAGCGATGACAGACTGCAGAACCATCTCAAATACTGCGTTAATGTTCAAAAAATAACTATGCCTAGCGAAAAAGAAAAAATATTAAAATTTAAAAATTATAATCATAAACTAAGTATTCCTTTTGTTATTTACGCCGATTTCGAGTGTCTACTCGTTCCCGTAGCTGGAGCAGAAAATAATCCGAACAAATCAAGTACAAGAAAGATACAACAGCATATTCCTTGCGGGGTAGCTTATAAGGTAGTTTGTTGCGCCAGCGATAGATTTTCATCTCCTATAAGGTTATATAGAGGTGATAATCCTGCCGTGTGGTTATTAAAAAATTTAATAGACGAAGTTAATACAATTTCTAACAGATTACTTAGAACAGCTCCGATCAGAATAACGTCCAAACAACAACTCGACTTTGATGAGGCGGTTAATTGTCATATTTGTGAAAAACCTCTTGAGGACTCCAAGGTGCGAGATCACTGTCATTTAACCGGCCAGTATCGCGGAGCAGCTCATAACAGTTGTAATTTGAAATTTCATGCTCAAGATTTTATTCCCGTAGTTTTACATAACTTTCGTGGCTACGACAGTCACATCATTGTAGAAGCTTTTGGTGATGAAAACATTAAAGCTAAACTAAAACTAAATAACGTGATAAAATGTATTCCAAATAATTTTGAAAAGTATATGTCGGTGACCCTCGGCAAATTACGCTTTATCGACAGCATGCAATTTATGGCAGCATCATTAGACGAGCTCGTTAAAGGCTGTAGTATTTTCAATAATCTGCGCAGCTGCTTCGGTGAAAACTATGTCGATCTGACAAAAAAGGGTATCTTTCCTTATGAGTACCTTGACGATTGGAGCAGATTTAGAGAAACTTCTCTACCTAGCAAAGATAAATTTTACTCGCAGCTCAAGAATGAAAACATCAGCGACGACGAGTATAAATATGCGCAAGATATGTGGACTAAATTCGCCTGCAAAACACTCGGCGATTATCACGATTTATATCTGAAAACTGATGTGTTATTGCTAGCAGATGTTTTCGAGAATTTTCGTCAGGTCAGTCATGTAAATTACGGATTAGACCCCTGTTGGTGTTATTCTGCTCCGGGGCTGTCTTGGGACGCTTTACTTAAAACTAGCGAGATAGAATTAGAACTCTTAACAGATATCGATATGTTTAACTTTATTGAAAAAGGCATCAGAGGCGGAATTAGCGTTATAACAAAACAAATATGCAGCAGTTAATAATAAATACTTAAAAAGTTATGATAAAAATCGTCCGTCGAGTTACATTATTTATCTCGATTGTGTGAATTTGTATGGTGCCAGCATGGTACAGGCAATGCCTTGCGGGGGGTTTCATTGGATAACTCCAAACCAGTTTCTCAAAGAAACTGAAAAAAATCTTCCCAAAGATATTTCATATTTTGTTGAAGTTGATATAGACTACCCCAGTTCGTTACACGATCTGCATAACGACTATCCATTCTGCGCAGAATCAATGACGATTGATTATAATTTATTATCACCTGAACAACGAGCTATGACAATAGGAAAATGCTCTATCGTTAACAAGTTAGTTCCAAATTTGTTAGATAAAAGAAATTACGTCATGCATTACAAAAATTTAAAGCAAGCAGTAGATGCTGGACTAAATCTGAGAAAAGTCCATCGTGTGCTAAAGTTTAATCAATCGCAGTGGATGGCGGATTATATTAACCTAAATACGAAACGTCGTGCTGTGGCTAAAACCGAATTTGAGAAAAACTTTTTCAAGTTAATGAACAACTCAGTGTTTGGAAAGACTATGGAAAATATACGCCGGAGAGTTTCGATTGAGATCGTTTATGATATCAATCGCAGAAATAAATTAGTTAGCGACGATGGATTTGTTAGTATGAAAATATTTAATGAAAACCTTGCCGCAATACAACGACGAAAGACAAATTTAAAGTTAAATAAGCCAATCTATGTTGGTGCAGCTGTACTTGATATATCGAAGTGGTTGATGTACGATTTTCATTATAATTTTACCAAAAAAGTATGGCCAGAGTCAGAGTTACTATTTACTGATACGGATTCTCTAGTATACAACATAAATTGTGAAAATGTCTATCAAGATATTTACGATAATAAAGATTTGTTCGATTTATCAGATTATCCAATTTGTAGTGAATTTCATGATAATTCTAACAAGAAAGTTATTGGTAAGTTTAAGGATGAGTTTATGTTTGTTCCTGTGAGAGAGTTTGTTGGACTAAGAAGCAAAATGTATGCTGTTATATTAGATGACAATAAACTGACCAAGAAAGCTAAAGGCATCCCTAGGGGATATGTAAAAAAGATGATGCATTTTGAGGATTTCAAAGCCGCTCTTAACAATAGTGTCAGCTTTATTAAGACCAATGGCATTCGGACCAACTATCATAAGCTTGAAACGAATACAATTATAAAACGTGGACTAAGCAATTTCGATGATAAAAGGTATTGCAAAGACGGAATTAATACTCTCGCTCTTGGACATTATTTAAGTAATATTGTCTAAACATCAGAAATAATGTTTGAAAATTTAACATTAGCCGATGGAGTTAATAGCAAAATAAAAAAAATAATGGTCGATAAGCAACAATTGTCTTTTGAACTTAATGATGAAATTTCAGGTATTTGTTGTAGTAAATATGACAGAATTAAACTTTCTCTTATTAGAACAGACGATAGCAAGTATTTCGCATATCTCGAAAGTTTAATAGATGCTCTTTCTTCAAAATATGAAAATCTACACAATCCAATAAGCCAAGGTCAGTACACAAAAATTAATATAGACCTTGACAGATCAAAGGTCTTCAAAAAAGATAGCAAATATCTTCTAAGCAAATTAGCAATGAAAGAGCTATTCGAAAGTCGCCGTAAGGTATCTGGCAGAATTAAGTTTCTGTTATATAATTACGAAAACGTGTTATACTTAATAGTGAATGTAGACATACTTTTCATAGGATTAGAAATGTAGTTTTTTCTCTTTTAAAAAAGGGAGATAATAACGCTAGGGTTTAGTTTAAAATCATTCGCGAGTTGTCGAACATAACACAGCTAAAAATGCTGTTTTCTGTTCCTAATTTGATCGAGTTCTTTATTGTTTCTTAATGAAATGTAAAGCTGATAGTATATTTAAGACTTACAAATCCTTGTCAAGTAAAATAGTGATTCCATTTTTACATAAATAATACATATAACTCCAACCGTATATGAATTGATAAATGCCAACATTACCAGATCTGGTTGCGGGGGCATATTTTAGTCTGTGCAGGTAATTAATAAAACAAACAAGATAATATATTACACATTTGTATCTTTCTTTCTGTTGTTTTACTCTCGCTTGTATCTTTCTGTCTCGCTTGCAAACATGTATATACAGCACCACTAACTATATATTCTATTACGAATTATTGATTTCTTCTCCGCAAGTTCGCTAGTTGCCATAGAAACAGTTCATTTTGTCTGTTGTAACACAACTATAAATAAACGCCTGGCCATACAATTCAGGTCATAGATGGTATTGGGAAAAATGGTCATGTATATAACTTGAAGTCAAATGTGATACACGATTATATATTCCAGAGGCTTCCTTCACATTGTAATGAGAAATTCGTTAATATATACAAAATAAAATCATTTATTTGTAGATTTTATTTATAATGTTTTCAAAATAGACATTTTCTATCACTTAGTTTAGCCTTAACTTTGTTAGCGAGAGTACATTTCTCTTTTATATTGCAATGCGAAATCAAAAAATTTATTTTCTCTATCGTTTGTGTTGCGATACAGAGAAAGAGAAAAGGGTATATAGAGGATGGTGAAAGTCAGAAAAGTAGGTGGCCATTTTAAAACAGAATTACGTGCTATCAGAAAATGTATAATGATGCTTTTGTTAAATATATATTAACTAATTCAATATATCTATATGATGTGCTTGTTAGCTCAATCGGTAGCGTGTTAAACTTGGGAACTCGCGGTCTTGGGTTCCAATCCTATGAAAGACAAAATTTGTGTCTATGGGAGGGCGATTATTATGCCCACGAAATATTAGCTATTTAAGTGGGGGGCCTGGCCGAACCTCTATATTTGTGAATAGAAATTAATTCACCCACCTACAACGTCAATACGTTGTGGTGATAGTTTTCACCCCTACGGATTTGATATTTGGGGGTGGGTGTGCTAGTTTCTGTTCACAAGTAGAAAAGGCCTTCATTATCATCATATCATTATATGTTATATGTTGTGTGCCGTCTTGTGCAGTCCAAAAATAGACCAGTAGGAGGTAATTTAACCCTGTGACCTGCTAATGGGTACTCACACAGGGGTCATTTCAAAAACACAACTAAAAATAACCTAATGAGGTTTAAGGTCACAAAGACCATTAGGCCTTCTGAGTTTCTAGACTACGAATAATCTAGGAACTCTTGCGAGGGCAATAAATGGTCGCAAAATAAGAAATACACCGCAGACAGCCCTCTGAAGTTTCTAACATTTCGTCTTATAGTTAGAAACTTCGCCTTGGGGGTAATATCTGAACAAAAATTCAAAACCTCATTAGGTGTATCTGATCAACTAAAGGTTCCCCGCCTTGTCCCTAATTAACAAATCAACCACATGACCATCTGTAAATATATTCATGTTCATCAATCAGTTTGTGTATACTGTGCCGTCCCTAATTAACAAATCAACCACATGACCATCTGTAAATATATTCATGTTCATCAATCAGTTTGTGTATACTGTGCCGTCCTTAATTAACAAATCAATCACATGACCATCTGTAAATATATTCATGTTCATCAATCAGTTTGTGTATACTGTGCCGTCCTTAATTAACAAATCAACCACATCTGTAAATAACCATTGAATAATATAACCATAATCATCTTTAAAAAAGTCCTCTATATGAGGACAAGTATTTTTATTGTTTTAAGCAATTTTGTATGGCTTTAGTAATATCGTTATCAAATAATATATCAACCATATTGTCAATAAATGTCATCACATCATCTGCCCAACCCGCTATTCTCATATCGCTTTCAACCGCGAATAACCATACCGACCCATATTTCGGCGATATATGATAACCCACCTTTTTAATGCAATCGCTTATTATTTTAGGTTTTATCCCAGTATATCCTGATGATGCTTTGATCGAGTTAAATCTTTTACAAAATCTGTTTGTTAGATCGAATCCAACACGTCGTACTGAATGACAGAATGACATTATATATATATATATATATATATATATATATATATATATATATATATATATATATATATATATATTTTATTTGTTTAATATAACGTTTTTAACCAATAAGTACTTAGTAGTAGAGAGAATTGATGCATCCTTTCTCAGAGACCCTCGGCCCCAAAGCGTAGTACGTTAACATCTTTGTCAGAAAATGTGTTATTATTTTGAGCTAACAAAGGCTGCTGACAAAAATGTTAACTTATAACGTTTTGGGAGGGCCGGGGGTCTCTGATAAAGGATCATCAATTACTCTTTACTACTGCAAGTAGTAGTAAGTTTTGATGTATGCATTTATAACCTTTTTTTCTTCCTTAAAGAGCAAAATTGCAGATTAATGACTAAATTTGGAAGTAAACAAAATTAATTAAATAAGCCAAAATTTCATTTCCAGGATGAGGATTAACTTAATGGAAATTTTCATTAAACTGTGAACAACAATGTTTCTAGAAAAGTATAAGGTCAGAATCAAGGCTTTATCTAGAACTCAGATATAATGAACATATTTACCTCCAAGTAATAATAATCATAATATATAAGCTAAAATCATAAACAAGTAGTACTACCTATGACATTTGTTGCTTACAAAATATAAATACAGAAAAATAAACAGAAATGCGAATATACAGTTAGGAATCAACACTCAGTACTAAACAAGGTCAATCACACACACAACATATATATATATATATATATATATATATATATATATATATATATATATATATATATATATATATATATATAGTTACGTGTATGCTCGTACAAAAGTAACAAAAGAAAAGAGTGAAATCAACAAGCTTTGAATATTTTAACAAAATAATTTATTTCCCTAGAAAACAATGTAAATATTACGGTTTGTGAATATAATCTAAACTTTAATACTAGGATTTAAAAATATAAGTCCTATCACTAAATAGTTCTAATTGAATCAAAGTTCGAATCTCGATGAAATTCCAATATGGATTCGATGACGTCAGATGAGGTCGTTGTACTTATGGCAACATATCCTCCTTGAATCACAGTTTATAATTCCGTTTAGAATTCCAGAATAAATTTCCACTGAATATGTTTGTCCCAGATCTTTTTTATAAATATGAAGCACTTGTTTAGTTTTCTAGAGAAAAAATTATTAAATTCCAAAAAATAGATAAACTTCAAAACAATCTGGCTTCAACAATAAAACACCTTGAGCTCTGAGGTGTAAAAATTACGACTGGAATAAACTACTACCAATTGGCTGTTTTAAGCCTCGATTTTCGATCACATGGTGGCTCACGTAACAGGCGACGTGACCACTAATTTGAACACCACATTAAAAAAATTGATAATTTGCACGCACGCTTTGAAAGACTTAGCGAATCTTACTATAACATTCAACAATAAAAGCTGTTTACAAATTAGAGTCACCACTCGAGCAAAAAATGACCTTGGCAATAGCCAATCGTTTCTGCTTAGTGTTTGCAAGATCTATGAACCAGGGCGAGCTAACAAATAATGCTGAAGAAATCTTACACTCTAATCGGGTCAAGTTAATCTTCCGAAAAGAAATTCAAATCCAATGAAAATGATCATTAGAATAAAATGTAATGAAACAAAATTTAAAATCAAAAGAATTTAATACTAACACAAAAATAATTAAATTACATATACGTAACATATATATATATATATATATATATATATATATATATATATATATATATATATATAACACCTACGAGGGACGTACTACGCGACAAATAGAACATGAGATCAAATATTTTATAAATAATTATGAGAAGTTTACATTGTTTTCACACAATACATTATTGATTAATTCATTATAACGTGGGAGTTTCATTACAGGATGGGAGTATAAAAAGGGAACGATCAACACATAAACAAAACATACATTGTTAATTGCTATTTATTTATATAAATTTTATATCTATAACAGTAACCATTTTCTTTTCCCAATTATTTTACATCTGAAACGTCTTAACGCAGTATTTGCCTGCCTTCGCATGTATTTGCATAGTGTTTGCCTTATCTTAGCGGGTATTTGGCCCTGCCTGTTTTTGTAATGTTTGTATGACCATAGGCCTAATGAAAGAAGCAACAAGAATCCGCAGTGGTGACAAACCCTATTACGGAACGTCTTGTCAGCAAGCAGTTTACTCAGTACAGGAGCCCCCTAGTTCCAAAATGTCAGATAAACAGAGGAAGAATTACAGAATCAAACGAACGGAAACGAAAAGGTCTTTGAATTAAGGCTATGGAGCAGGAATATTAAAAGAAATTAATGAAATACAAAAGAAATGGAATACAATATGCAATTATGAGACTCCTTCCTGTTGAGCAGGGAGAAAGGACAGATCGACAAATTTGCGATATTGAGACTCCTTCCTGTGATCAGAGAGAAAGGACACTCGCTATACTGTATAGATTAAAAGATGACTTAACGCAATGGAAAACGGACTTATGATTCATATTACGTAAGAAATGTTTAAACAACTTAAGCGAATGCGAAGAACACTTATTAAACAGTTTAATATTAGTAATTTAACTTTACCAATAAATATTATAGCTAAATCTTCAAAATTTACTGATTACGATTAAATTGACTAAACTAAACAATTATTCATGTATTATTTTAACAAATTATTAAATTATTAAATTATTAGTAACCTAACTATAGCCACTTAATATTATATTTACGATCAAAATTGTCATTCTTGTATTAGACAAGAAACTAGTGGCACCTGAGCTAGTGTTCACGTGATAGCGAAAGCGTAGCGTGAATGCTGCTCGTGCCTAATTAAGATCTCAAAAAACCTATGCGCAAAACAGAAACAGTATAATAGATATCTATTTATTAAAACTATACTCAATAGAAATTAAATATGAATTAATTTAATTAACTTTTATTTATCAAACTTTAGACTTATAGGAAATTATGATTATGAATTAAATAACAACTCCAAAAATTTGATATATTAGAAGAAATAAAGGATTTGAATGGTGTACAAATCCTTACTCAAAATTTAATAAAAACGTAATTTAATAAAATTAATACAAGAAACACACACATATGGAAACAACATGAACACATAAAATACTTAAACTTTTGTCACTAGGGGGTTACTCAAATGATGTCAATCTGAGAGTTGCTGTTGTTGTTGTGGGGCTTAACGCCATTTTTCAGCATACGATAGGCTATACCACAGGAGTCTGCAGTTTTATCAATAAAGCACGACGAAATTTCTGACAACATGAAATCACCTTACCGGTGTTAATTTATAATACCGTTAAGGTGATTTCATGTTGTCAGAAATTTCGTCGTGCTTTATTGATAAAACTGCAGACTCCTGTGGCTATACATGGCGGCCAGTATTAATGGTGGAGGAAGAAACCGGCAAATCCCCGGAAAGAACCACCGACCCACGAGAAGCTACTGGCAAGCTTTCTCACATATCCACATTCGCCGAATCCTAGACTCGAACCCACGCAGATAGAGGTGAGATGGCGGTGATCCGTAACGGAGAGCGCCAATCTGAGAGTAACCACACCAATAAAACAAACCCTTCCAATGTGAAGTATGTGGTAGATATTTTTTAGCCATAGCTGTTATTTATGCAAACATTTGAAGATGCATACTTGTGACAAACCATTCAAATGTGAACTATGCCATAAATCGTTTACTGAGAAATCACGTTTGACCGTGCACATGATTATGCATACGGGTGAGAAACCATAAAAATGTGGAATTTGTGGTAAATCGTTTAGTGTACACAATGGTGAAAACCCATTCAAATGTAATCAATGTGGCAAATTGTTTGCCCAGAGTTCTACATTGAAAAGACACGTTATGACACATAAAGGAGACAAACCATACAAATGTGATATATGTGGTAAAATGTACTCTTTGAACTCTTACCTGGCAAGGCACATTAGGATACACACTGGTGGTAAACCCTTCAAATGTGAAATATGTGAGAAATTGTTCACCCAAAACTTTGGTTTGACTATACACTTAAGGACACACATGAATGACAAACCATACAAGTATGAAACTTGTGGTAAATTATTTATTGTAAATTCTCGCTCGACTGTGCACATGAAGTCACATACTGGTGAAAAACCGTACAAATGTGGAATTTGCAGTAAATCATTTATTGTGAACTCCCATTTAACAAAACACATGAAGGTTCATACTGGTGAAAAACCATATAAATGCAGAATATGTGGAAAATGTTTTGGTCAGAATTACACTTTGACAAGGCATAGTAGAATACATGCTAGTGACAAACTGTACAAATGCGAAATATGTGGCAAAATATTTATGGTGTATTTATGTTTGATGACGCACACAAGGATCCACACAGGTGATAAATACATTAAGTGCAAAACATGGGGAAAATTATTTGGCCAAAAGTCTGTATTGAAGATACATACAAAGATACATACTGAAGATACATACAAGGATACACACAGAAGATACATACAAGGATACACACTGGTGAGAAGCCACACAAATGTGAAATATGTGGTAAAGTCTTTTCCATGAACTCTTCTTTGACTGTTTACAGGAGGACACACACGTGTGACAAACCTTTCAAGTATGATATATGTGGGAGCATGTTCACCCAGAAGTTTATTTTGTCCATACATTTAAGGATACACATGAATGACAAGTGATGCAAATGTGAAATATGTGGTAAATTGTTTGTTATGAACTCTTGCTTGACTGCACACATGAAAATACATAATGGTGAGAAACAGTATGAATGTGGAATCTGCAGAAAATCATTTGCTGAGAACTCGCATTTGACAAGGCACATGAAGGTACATTCTGCTGATAAATTATGAATTTTTTGGAAACTTGTTTTCCTGGAACACAACTTAAACAAGTAACATTAGGCAGTACTGGGCAATAAAGATGACTACCATTTCAGAGAGTTCTCCATACCTTTTTCCAGTTTAAGGAATGCAGATGACAATGCCCACTGTTTTGCACAATAACACAACACAAAGGTTTTGTCTAAATACTTAAATGACTGGAATACAACACTAAAATAGTGTGGAGTTTGGAGCTGACCTTATCTGACCTGTGACTATCAGATGATTTGTAGCAACAGAATATTACAACGATGTATTACCATAATTCCCCCTAAAGTTGAGCAGAGGGGGGGGGTTGGTCTTAATTATTCACAGATATTTTGAATTTTGCAAACATATTCAAACTTGACAATGTTCTATTTCATACACAAATGCATATTTCAAATAATTCCTAGCTGAGTTGGAAAATTCTGCTAAATGTATTTAAATAGGAAGTTTTAGCCCTATAAAATTCAGTCATCGTTACTCACATGAAAATAAATTCAGTGTACATGGTCATAGATTGGCATTGCCACTAAAATTTTACAGACCAAAATTTTGTCTTCAGTCCAGGTATTATCCCTACATATGCCGATGTAGTATAACAGCGGTATTATTAGCACTTCAGCATATAATGTTCACAAGACAAAACATAATTAAGGAAAATTATCGAATTTACATAACAGAACCTCCGTATTTTGCTGGCTTTTTTATTAGATGTCCAATCCTTGTTCAGATGCCAATTTCTGGTTTGGTTTGTTCATAACTAATGGCATTTTGTCATTCAGTTCAGTAACTTCCTTGTTAGTGTCTTCCTATATATCATACATACCTTGTCCTTTGTAACAGTAATCTTTGATTTCTCTTGTATTTAGCATCGTCCTGCGTTTGCACACCATACAAGCTTGGAGTGCTACTTTTTTTAACAACTACAGTTGGTTCCCAAATATCTGATGTGATTCTTACATTGTATCCAGAAGTTAGGTTTGGAAGCTCTTTAGCTCATACTGGTTCTTTTGCGTATATTTCTTTTTACTCAGTTTCCTCTTTAGTTTCTTTGTTTTATAACTTGGGGACATAGCTGTATACTATTAGTAGGGGACATAGATGTATGCTATTAGTAGGGGACATAGCTGTATGCTATTAGAATGGGACATAGCTGTATGCTATTAGAATGGGGCATAGCTGTATGTTATTAGTAGGGGACATAGCTGTATGCTATTAGAATGGGACATAGCTGTATGCTATTAGTAGGGGACATAGCTGTATGCTATTAGTAGGGGACATAGCTGTATGCTATTAGTAGGGGACATAGCTGTATACTATTAGTAGGGGACATAGCTGTATGCTGTTAGTAGGGGACATAGCTGTATGCTGCTAGTAGGGGACATAGCTGTATGCTATTAGTAGGGGACATAGCTGTATGCTATTAGTAGGGGACGTAGCTGTATACTATTAGTAGGGGACATAGCTGTATGCTATTAGAAGGGGACATAGCTGTATGCTATTAGTAGGGGACATAGCTGTATGCTGTTAATAGGGGACATAGCTGTATGCTATTAGAAGGGGACATAGCTGTATGCTATTAGAAGGGGTCATAGCTGTATGCTATTAGTAGGGTCATAGCTGTATACTATTAGTAGGGGACATAGCTGTATACTATTAGTAGGGGACATAGCTGTATGCTATTAGTAGGGGACATAGCTGTATACTATTAGTAGGGGACATAGCTGTATGCTGTTAGTAGGGGACATAGCTGTATGCTATTAGTAGGGGACATAGCTGTATGCTATTAGTAGGGGACATAGTTTTATGCTGTTAGTAGGGGACATAGCTGTATGCTATTAGTAGGGGACATAGCTGTATGCTGTTAGTAGGGGACATAGCTGTATGCTATTACAAGGGGATATAGCTGTATGCTGTTAGTAGGGGACATAGCCATAGGTTTTTAGTAGGCAAAGTTGATTGAAGTCTTTGACTAATGCATCATCAACTTGTGTATTTCTATACTCTAATATCGATAAATATGGGTCTTTGTCATCTCTCTTTGCCATAGGCCAAACGAAAGATATGTGGTTCTGGTAAAGTGGAAAAATACTGTAGGCAAGTAGGTATTAATCTTTTTTATATAATATTTTTTTAATCCAGCTAGTGTATGTTACATAATATTTTCCAATCTACTTGATATGGGCTACAAATAATTGATTCAGCCTTTACATCTGAATTAAATGTTTAATAACGTAATGTGTCTATTTTCAGGTTGTTTTAAAGCTAAATATTTGTTGATAAACTCTGGCAAGCTGAATGCAATGCCTGCTATACTGAGGCTGACTTGCACATCAACATTTTCCTTTAATACGCATATCAATGCCTTTATTTTGACACCGCTCCGGTGGCCTAGTGGTTAGAGCGTCCGCCTCAGATGCGGGAGATCGCAGGTTCGAACCCCGGCCGAGTCATACCAAAGAATTTAAAAAATGGTACTAACAGCTGCCTCACTTGACACTCAGCATTAAGAGGTTAGTGTTAGGACTGGTTGGGCTGGTGTTAGAATAATGTGACTGGGTGGGACATCATGCTACATGTCTGCGGCATGATGCCCCAGTGCTAGACATCACTATAAACTGTCACACTCTTAAAAATATTCTCGGAACCTTAGACAGTGCGGCAGATAGGGGTTTCTTGAGGATTGGTTCTAGATGTTTCTTGAGGATTGATTCTGGAGGTTCTAAATCCGATTCAACTTGTACTTGATGAGCAGAAGTATTTTGATTAAATCTGTATATTGGTTAATTAAATCTACAAGAATAAATTACACAGTAGTTGTTTTTTTTTCTATCTTGCATAACTTATTTCTATATCTCTCAAGGACTTTGATGAAAATGCTATTGTTTTCCCTGACTGCATTTGCACTGCTTCAAGTCCTGATTTGGATGCATTACAACTAACAATGATTGGCTTTTTGACATCAACATATTTCACGACAGGTATTTTGCTTTGAATCTGTTTGATACCTTCAAGAATATCTTTTTATCCTATTTCCTAAACAAATACATGGTCACTCTTCAAAAGTACTCTGATTGGTTCTGTCAGTGTAGACATATTTGAGATAAATTTTCAAGGTAGTTTACTGTACCAAGTATTTTAATTCCTTTCCTGTCCACTGGAGCAGGCATTTGTGCGGTTGTTTTTACTTTTGCTAGGTTGGGTTTTATACCAGATGATGTCAGTATGTGTCCCATGTAGCACACTTCTGTTAGTCCAAATTTCCTTATTTTTCAAACTCACTGTCAGGTTTATTTCCAAGCATTTCTTTAAAACCTTTTTCAGTTTTCATCATGACCCAACCAATTATGTCGTCCACATCAGTCTCCACCCCCGGTAGTTCCGCAAAACTATGCATTTATTGAACACGTCTTGAGCATATTTAATACCGAAGACATGGCAACATAAACAAAACAGTGAGTTAAGTGTTGTCATTAACTGGTTGTCATAGTCCATGGAGTATTGGCCAGCAACCATTATTGTCATCTAGTTCGGGGAAAACCTTAGTGCCAGCCATACTTGTGGTTATACCTTCAGTTGTAGAAAGTTGATAATGGTCTCGTTTGATAGCTTGATTCAAGTTTCATGGATATAGACAAATTTGTAGTTTTCCTGATTTGGTTTTTTTTTTTTTTAAGAGTTACTAATAAAGTGATGCATTCTGTTGGTTCATCTACTTTCCATATTACAATTTTCAGTTCCATGTCATCCAAAGTTGATTTAAATGGTTTTCATCAAGAAACTGGAAACATCCTTAATGGATTTGTAACGTCTTTCTAGGACAAATTCAATACATAAGACAGGGCTGTACTCAAACACGTTGAATCACTCCGCTCTAGCACATGTTGCACCATTTGATTCTTTTCAAAATGAGACTACAACAGTAATAAGGGAAATAACTTGTACAACCTTACTGTGAACTGGACTAATACATGTACGTATGCATTATGTTTAACAGTTACATCTCCCGTCTTAAAATAGATTTTCTCCATTAACTTGCGTGCTGGAACATAATCTTAATATACAAGTCCTTTATCATACTTTGCACACTTCTTTCAGGAGTCCTAAATTTACTACAAATAAAATCTGACTAGAATTCTCAGTGTTATGCATGCAGAATCAATAATGAGACAAATGAAATTATTCCTTAATATAGGAATGGTGAGCTTTCCTATGTATCACTAGTAATGATTTACTCAAATGAATTATTTAAAGTTCTGTCTGTCGTAAATCAATTTTTCTAATACTCTTATTTTAACTCATCACTGTCCCAGGAATTAACATACATTCATATTTAGGTGATATAGTCTTTCAAATGCACTGGTTTCTTAACACGTCTCTCTCTAGATGTCTGATAGTTGTCTGGACATCCACCATTATTATTCAGTGGTTGTTGTCCGCTCATCTTTGGTTTAGGTTTGCTCCAAGATATAATCTTTGCACCACTATTGGTGTTTGCAATTTCTTCTGGCACATGACTTTCTGTTTCTGTTTTGCATGTTTCAGATGGCTTGAGTCTATCTGGTGTTCGTGATTCCGTAGGTGTTGGGAGTAGGTCCTGAATATCAGGATCTATGAAATTGTCATTTGTAGCTCGCTGATGCCTTCTGTTCCTGCAATACACACCACCATCTTCTGTCCGAATCTTGTACGAGCGAATGTTAACTTTCCCCTCTACGTATGCCTTGCGCCATGTACCATGTTTGTCACTGGGTTTAACCCCAACAACATCTCCCATGTGTAATGGTTGTAACTCCTTTGCACTCCTGTTGTAGCATTTCTCTTGTTTCCTTTTACAGACAACTTAGATCTGGTACTGTCCTGTGACTGTGACCTTGGCATTAGGAATCTTTTTGACATTGGCAGTAAAGTTCTTGTACGCCTATTGAACATGCGTTGTGCAGGTGATGAATGCAATCCTTCCGTTGGTGTATTCCGGAAATCCAGTAGCGTGAGGTAGGGATCTGTTCTAGACTGTACTGACTGTACTGTTTTCCATATTAATCTCTTCACTGTTTTCACTACGTTTTCCACTCTTCCATTTGACTGAGGGTATCCTGGTGAGCTAGTTTTGTGTTTGAACTCTTAAGTACATGCAAATTCTGCAAAATCTTTTCCTGAGAATGGTGGTCAATTGTCTGATACAAGTTCATCAGGTATTCCATACCTGGCCATGTGAGCTTTCACTTTTATGATGACTTCTTTGGCAGTCTTATTATAAAGTCTATCAACGTCAACAAAATTTGGATAATAATCTACTGTGACCAGATATGCTTTGTTGTCAAAATCACATAGATCTACACCTATCTTCTCCCATGGCCTTGTAGGCACATCGTGACTTATGAGTGGCTCCTTCTACTGCAGAGAAGAATATGCATTGCATGTTTCACACTTTCCAATATAGTTTTCTATTTCGCGATTCATGTTTGGCCAATATATAGCTTCTCTGGCTCTTCGCAGACAGCCTTGCATTCCTATATGACTGAAGTGCAGCCTTTCCATTATCGAATCATTCAGTGTTGCCGGGATCACTACACGGTCACTTTTGAAAATCAGGCCATTCTGTAATGTTAGTTCCTCTCAGAAAGGAAAGTAATACTCTAGTTCTTGTGGAAGTACCTTTTTCTCTCCTGGCCATCCTCTCTGAATGACTTTTTCAGCTGTCTTAACTGAAAATCCATTTCAGTTTCTCTCTGAATCTCAGCGATGCGTTCCATAGAAACTGGTAGATACTCAACCACACTCGCACTTTCTATTGCTTTCTCTGTGAATGAGCAGGCATCAACCTCACTCTATCGCTATCCCTTACTTTCTTGGTGCAGGGCAAATATGCACGACTCAATGTATCAGCCATGTACATCTGTGTTCTTTGCTTGTAGACTACAATGAAGTCAAATCTCTGTAGTTTTAAGAGCATTCCTTGCAGCCGCTTTGGTGCACTAACTAAAGTTTTCTTGCAGATTATTTTAACTGGTCTGTGGTTACTTTCTATGACTATTCGTCTCCCGTAGACGCAGTTCTCAAACCTTTCCATTCCAAAAACTATTGCAATCGCCGTGAGTGCATGTGAGGAATGGGCAACTGGGTGCCCCTCTTGCAGCAAACAAGCCCCTAGCCCCGTTTCCGATCCATCACATTGAAGAATAGTGTCCTTCTCATGGTCAAAGTACTTTAGCACTGGTGCTGATGTCGGTATCTCTTTAATCTGAAGAAGGCATTTGTCATGCATTTGATCCCAATAAATCTCTGCATCCTTCTTGATCAACCGTCTCAATGGCTCTGTCACTTCCGATAGCCTTGGAGCAAACTTCTGCACATTGTTCACCATACCTAATAGTCGCTGGATTGCCTGCTTATCCGTCGGTATAGGCATTTCTCTGACTGCCTCTAGCTTAGCACTATCAACTTTCAACCCTTCTTCCGAGATCACATGTCCCATGAATGTGACTTTCTTCTGCTTCAATTTCATCTTATCTTTGTTCAATTTAACATTCTCTTTGCGACATCTCTGAAAAAGGTCTCGAAGCTTTCTGTTGTGATCCTCTGTGGCCTTAGCATCATCTTCACCACTTCCCCAAACTAGAATATCATCATGAATTGCTTTCACACCTTGAATCCCTTCCAGGGCTTCATCAATTCTCCTCTGAAATTCTTCTGGCTCTGGTGCTATACCAAATGGCAATCTCCTCCATCTATACCGTCCCCATGGCCTTCCAAATGTGGTGAGTTTGCTAGATTCCTCATCTAACTTTAACATGCCAAAACCCATTTTTTGCACCCACAACAGTAAAAATTATCGCCCTGCTCAGGTCTGGCAGAACATCTTTTATTGTTGGAGTTGGGTAATGGTTCTCAGTGTTTCCCTTTACGCACATTTGTGCGTCAGGGACGCACGCTGAAGAAAATTCACGCACACAGTTTGTTGTTGTGCGTTATTTTTTGACTCAAAAGATTTGCAAAATGCAATCAGATTTATTTCATATCCATTGCTTTGGATGAAGGATGGCATTGCGTATACTTTGAGCATAGGAATAGTCTGGTTCCCTGTTTCTTATGCTCCCTGCGTTGCACTCCGTCATACGGAGCATACGAAACAGAAAACCAGACTAGCATATGCAATGTTATGACGGAGTAGCTTCCCCTAATGTTACGAGCTCTCACGCGATTTCCATCGAGCTCAGCAAGATGTCGTCCAGATGTTTAACCTCAATGCTTGTTGCACTAGAAAGTGATCTCCAGATTAAAACGGTGAGCGCTAAGAATCATTAGCCACGAACGTGAAAGAAGCAGAACACAAAAGAGTAACTGTGGATCTAACTTTCATGAAAAATGGAGAAGATAATTCCCTTGACTTTAATACGGCAAGTCCATTGGGATTACCAGTGTGACTTCTGTTCGCGTGATTGCGAAGACTGTAAACGTGAATAATCCTTTCATGACAGGGTTTAAAAATTTTAAAAAATCTGCGATTGTTTGCCACAAGGTATCTGTAGAACACATTATCACCCAAGACATTCTTTCACAATAAAGAAATCAGTAAACTTGCCGAGATAATTCCATTATATGGATTACAAAGTCGGGGGTAATTGCATATTTTGTTGGTCTTTAACTTTGCTGCAACGAAAGAAAGATCTAAATGTCCATGTGTAATTTATTAAAGAGAATATGAATCATTAGCCTCTTTGATTTTTGGATAAATAATTTTAAGACGTAGTACAATGAAACCGATGATATTTCACATTATATGACAGGCAGTAAATTAATTGTCATTTGGTTCAAAAAGATTTATTTGGCTTTTTGTATCGGCTTATATGTAATGTGTTGGTCTATAATATTGCTGCAAAAAGATTATAAGGAGACTGTTAAAATATGACTTTAAACAAAAAGGAAAGAGAACTAATTAAATTATCCTTTGAATGGACAAAATGCATTTGTGTGTTAATTGTGGGTGTTGATTTATTTGTGTTTTGAGAGAGAGAGAGAGAGAGAGAGAGAGAGAGAGAGAGAGAGAATGTTGTGCAAGTTGCAATATCCTATTTCAAGCTGAAAAAAGTATGGGTCAGATGAAAATTTGTAAGTACATTTTTGACCCCCACATTTTTTATTTGACCCTCAGTTCAGACACCAAGGGGTTTTTTTTACCCTCAATTTTACACCCCTGGGGGATACACTGGTTCTTTTTCAAGGCTTTATTTAAAGGTTGTGGGTCAATGCACATCATTATTTTCTTGTTGTTTTTTATAACCACCACCATGCTAGAAATCCAATCTGTTGGTTCTTTCTCTTGAGTCAATGTTCCAAGTTTCACCAGTCGTTGAATGTCTGCCTTCAACTTCGGCTTAACAGCTAATGCAATTTTCCTCATTGGCAGTTTTTTTCTGGTTTGGCTTGTTCTGTCAGTTCAAGGTGGAGTTCTGCTTCCAAGAGACCTTCTCCACTGAATATGTCTTAATATTCCTCTACGAGATTTTGTGTTGTCTCTTCTGCCATTGATATGTTGTTTATTTACAGTAATAAGTTTAATTTTCTGCATTGCTTGGGCTCCAACTAGGGGTCTTGCCTTCACTTGTACAGTTACAAACTCTAAGATGTAAACTTTCTTATTCTTTGGATTTGTAATGTGTAATTTTCTTTTACCCAAGGCTCTCGTGTCACTGTAGTTATACATAACAAGAGTCACATTTTTCTTTTCCAGGTGCTTCAGTTTGTCATCTTGGCATACTGTCCTATAATCAGTTTCTGAGATAATATTAACTGTTGAGCCACAGACTAACTGGAAATTTATCTGACTCTCACCTAAAGTCATTTTGGCAAATAATTTCTTTGGGTATGTTTCTATCCCATTCACTTCTTCGACTGTCAACACAAATTCATCACTATCAATGTCAAGACTTGAATCATCATCTATAACTTTTACCCCTGCCTTCTGCTTGTATTTCTTTTTGTGTGCTTTCAGTTTTGGAGATTTCTGCTTGCACTTTACTGCAAAATGGTTCTTTAATCCACACTTCGCACACATTTTATCCAACGGCCGAGCAAGCCTCTTTCTTTGCTTCATGTTTTTTTGTTTTTGTTTTTTTTTTTTTTTTCCGCAGCAGTCACACCACATTCTTTTTGCAGCTGACTTTGCTTTTTGACTTTTCACTCTTCCTTTGGGCTAATGCCCACACTTCTTCCTGATGCATAGCTTTCATCTGTTCTTGCGATTTTTCGTTTGCTCGACAAATATCAATACAAGTTCTTAAGGTTGACTTCTTGTCTTGCAACAGTTTTCTCCTGGTGCTTTTGTCTCTTATTCCAATTACCATTCTGTCTCGCAACAGATTGTCCTCTAAATCACCATAGTTACACGTTTGTGCTAGTGACCTTGGCGCAGCGACGTAGGCATCAATTATCTCACATGCTTCCTGTTGTCGACCATTGAAATTGTACTGTTCATAGGTTCCGTTTGTTTCTCCTATACAGTACTTTTCAAACTTGTCAAGTACTTTGTCAGGTTTATCTCTGCCTCTGTCATTCTCAAATGTGAAGGTATCGAACAGTTCTATGGCGTCTGGCCCTAAACACGTAAGAAGAGTGGTTATTCTCAGTTTTGGCTCTTTTTCTGCCAGCCTCGTAGCTACTTCATAGTTCATCCAGACTCTCTTGAATTTTTTCCAGTACGCAAATAAATTTCCCCGATGCTCCAATTTCGGCGGAAAGGGTATTGATGAAGTAGGCGAAGTTGCCATTCTTCTGACACCATGTAATGTCTTTCTAGGACAAATTCAAGACATAAGACAGGGCTGTACTCTAGCACATGTTGCACCATTCGATTCTTTCAAAAAGAGAGCACAACAGTAATAAGGGAAATAACTCGTACGACCTTACTGTGAACTTGACTAATACATGTACATATGCAATACGTTGCAGATTAACAACGGGTTTAGCACTTTTGTCAATTACAATATTATATTTTTGTTTCCTTGACCTTTGAATATATTAGGAAATTCTTTCTCAAAGGCTTGTCCTTGTTCGTATTAATAGTATAAATCTTCAGATGCTTTGAACCCTAAAATAGGCAGTTGGTTTGTTTTCCGATATAAAATCCAGTTCTTGATTCATGCAGTTCAATTTGCATTTGCCTATGACAATTAGTTTGTCACGAGTGTAACTTGCGAGATAAGTATTTGCTGGTTTTACTCAACATTCTCAATATTTATTGTCTCAGAAATGTGGTTTAGAAGGGCTACTTGGAAGCCAGTATCTATCTTACATTTAACTTACCATGAAGGGTTAGAGTGACAGAGCATTCTTCATCATTTATTTCAGTGTTTGCCTGTGTCAAAGGTCCTTGAGAAAAAATGTTTCTTCCTCTTCACTTAAATATTCTTCCATAACATAAATCCATAGTTTCGTGTTTGTCAATTCTGCTTTCTGTTGTCTCTGTGCCTTTTTCTTTTTTTATTTTTTTTATTTTTTTTATTTTTTTTTGTTCTTCATTATTTGTTCACACCCTGCACTTCAGATTCATTTTGTATATGTTGAATCTGCTTTTTGGAGTCTTTATCAGCTCTGCAGATAGCCAGTGCTTTTATAGTGTCAGCTGATCTTCTAGTCTTAACAGTTTGTTTTCTACTTTTTCAGAAGTAGTTCCAAAGACAGTTATATCTCGGATCATTTCATCTTGTAGATTTTCAAAGCAGTTCTTGATCTGTTACATAGTGATCAATGGTTTCATTCCTTTGTTGGATTCTTTTATTGAATATGTGCCTCTCTACGGCAATGTTCTTCTTGGGATTGCATTATTCCTCAAACTTCTGGATAAGTGGATCCATTTTTGTTAGATTTATTGGCCTCAAAAATGCAAACGTGTTGTAGATGTCTCAACCATCCTGACCAATAATGTATAGGGAAGCACTGTTTTGTTAGGGTTTGTTTTGTGTGGTTTGTTTCTTGTCTTTTCTACATGCACAACAACTAAGTAAAACTGCATAGTTGGTTTTTCCATCTCCTCCGCGTTTCAGCTGGATGGGTTGAATTGAAGTCCATTTCAAGTGACTGAGTTTTTCCATGATGTCACAATTAACACATAAATTTGTGCATCCAAGTTTCAGTATTGTTATGGAGATTTACTTCCTAATAGTATAAAACCAAGTTATTCCAAAATGTTTACCTTTAACAATATAGTATATTTTATAGAATAAACATCACAGAAAAGTTTGATTTAACTACATTAATGGCTCGATTATAACTATAAAACAGAGACCCTAGTTTCTCACACTTTATTATCAAAAAGCATATGGGGTTACAGCTTAATGTGCATTCTGGAGCTGACTTTCGTGAACAGCAAAATTAACAGCTGTGTAAATGCTGTCGTTTTGAACATGCCTCATTAGTTACATTGGGTTCGTTGTTTTCGAGCTTTAATCGCATGTTTAGTTGGCTCATTTTATTTGAATTATATAACAATCGTATGCCCACTATATGCGGTCTGCTCTAGAAGCATCTGTCTCATTCAAATTCTCTCACCAAAGGATGACTTATGTTTTTCTTTAAGTATAAAGTAAACATTGCCAAAACCTCAATATCCAAGGCATAAGCTAATTGTTCCTAAATAAAATAAAAACGAACTATGAGCTAGAAACCTTAAACTTCCACAATGGTTGTTCATGTGATTTGCATTTACGTATACGGTATTAGAATGCAGAGTGAAATATGTCATCTTTCCTGATTGAAAATCGCAAGAGTAGGAAGCGCACAACCGTTCAAGCTCTCTCCGGAAAGCACTTAGTTCATATTTATTTCGCTATTACATAAAGTTGACCTTGATGTTGATTACCACAGCCTGTGGCTAGCATCACGTTGTCAAACATGTAATGAATAATCAATGAGATGCTACATGTGTACTTGGTAAACATGATATGAAATACGATCTAAGTACTGTAACATAAATGATGCTTCATCAGGCGCTACAAAACATGCGGGTTAAATGAATCCATCATGGACATGAACCATGCCACTTGCACCATGAAACATTTGTATGGTGTTGTGTACCTTTTGAGGGTAAAGTTGACGTGGATAAGACGTACTGTGTAAATATCGTTGCCTTATGGTTTTGTATAATTTGCCAATTATGATATTGTACAATTTGCCTATATGATATTTTACGACTAGAATATTATGATATAGCACAGGTCTTCTTATTATGATATTGTGCAGTTTTTATTATTAAATTTTAAAATATTGTACAGTTTTGCCTTGTATGATATTGTACAATTTGCTTATTATGCTATTGTAGAGTTAGCCTATGATATTTTTGGGATTTGTTTATTATGGTATTGTACAATTTTCTTATTATGATATTGTACAGTTTTCCTTATTATGTTATTGTACAATTTCCCTATTATGATATTGTACAATTTTGCCTATCTGTGACACTGTACGATTTTTTCCTATAATGATGATGTACAATTTACTTTGTATGTCAATATGCATCTTTGCTTATTATAATGCTGTGCAACTTTGCCTAATCTGTCATCACAAAGAACAGTGACTGACCCACCTTACCTTTTCTGATTTCAAGAAATAGTCTTTATTGATCGTATACAGCTAACACATTTATAAATTTATTTCATTTGTAAAGTAAATACTAGGGGTAAATTATTCTTAAAGCCTTTGGCTTACATCATTGGATTGACACTTTCTGTTTTTATTTGTAGATGAGGTCTGTTTCTTGAACCCCAGTATAAAACAAACATATTAAATCATATACATCATGGCTCAAAAAATCTTTAGGCTTAGAGAAGTGACATAAATATTCTGAGCTTAACGTGAAATTGTTGATATCAAGATATAAAGTCTATTTATTTACAAGTTTAATCTTAATAAAACATATTTCTTTACAAGTTGAGTCCTAATAGATCCTATTTATTTACAAGTATAGCCATAATAAAGCCTATTTCTTTACAAGTATAATCCTAACAAAACGTATTCATTTACAAGTTTAGTCCTAACAAAACTTATTCATTTACAAGTTTAGTCCTAATAAAACCTATTTATTTACAAGCGTAGTCCTAACAAAACTTATTCATTTACAAATTTAGTCCTAACAAAACCTATTTCTTTACAAGTTTGGTCCCAAGAAAACATACTGCAAGTTTAGTCCTGAAACACTTATTTACAAGTGTAGACTTATAAACATTATTTATTTGCTAGTTTTGTCCTAATAAAACCTCTTTATTTACAAGTTGAGTCTTAATAAAATCTATTTTGTACACGCATAGTCCTAATAAAACTTATTTATTTGCACCATTGGTCATAATATAACATTTTTTTGCAAGTTTGTTCCTAATGAAACCTATTTGCTGACAAGTTTAGACAAATTTCGTCCTATTAAAACCCATTTATTTACACGATAGTCATAACGAAAGTTTTGTCAAAGTCAGTTAATCAAAATAACAATATACACGAGCACGAAAGTGCTGGCGTTTTGGATAAAATATAACAAATCAACATATTTCAACGTTTCATACAAGATACAGACATGCAAATTAATTTCAATGATGATACAAGCCATATACTGAATCAAGATGGCTAAAACAATACGATATGAAAAGGAATACATTAAGCTTTTCTTGCAGGTAAATACAGAAGATGCCTGTAAATACAGTAGCTTATTTGCAGATAAATTTGCAACAAAACGATGAATTCATACAGATTAATCTACACAGACTGAGAAGAAATGAGAATTTATGTGGGCAAATGCCAGCTTTCAAACAGTATATGGAGCTGTCACTGTTGTAGTCGGCACTAGAAAAGAAAAAATTATTATTTTGAAATCATTCACAGATTTAAAAGAATTGATTCAAAGAAATGTTACTGCTAATAAAATGCATAGCCTAGACAATCATGTTGATTTTTTCTTCACGATGTTACAAAATGGTATCGTGCATGAGGTATTTTTTGTGTGCTTTTATATCTCACTTGAAATAACTGATAATTCAGAATTGTCTGAAACCTACTAAGGAAAACATAAAACGAAAGATGCAGAAAGATAGTTGGATGAAGATAAAGAGTGTTGCTAAAGGAAAGTTAAGATTTGCTGGAAAAGTTGAACACAATCGTTTCAGTTTACTCCGGCAGAAAGCCACAAAAAAAAAAACAAAAAAAAAAAAACCCGAAAGGTTTTCAACGCCTGAAAGACATGAATATATAAGTATTTTGCTCTAAACGAAAACTAGAAGATAAGTTGACGCTTAATCAGATTAAACTGATAGTCATAGCAACACTGACTGCAAATCAATAGACATGACTTGCAGTAAGCATAGACAAAAAAGTAGTTCGGAACCTATACATTATACTACTATGTTTGCCCAACGTTGGCTCCGCTAATATTAACCTAGAATTTGGTAATTGAATGGAAATGCGCTCTAATCAGACTCAACCTTTCGCACAGAAGGCATTAAACACTTTGGCTCTATGAACTTTAAATTTATTTTGATGAAACAAATGAACCGACACGTAGCACAACAAATATGAGGTTCTGGCAAAATCAGCTAAATTAGGCAGCATTGATGACAACAGTTATTTTTGGCATATCCTATTGCCATTTAACAAACGAATTCCCGACGTAATTAAATAGGTCTATATGTTAATTATAAATGGTAATGTAAGCAACATGTTTGAAGATCCTCATGACCCTGTCATTAAAGAACTATTTATGAAAAATTCAAACAACACGTTGCTGACAACCTATTAAGATGTTTTCAGATGCCAGCTTAAAGTGCTGCCAATATTCCACCCAGTACTGCTATTGCTTCTTTCGTGGCTAACTTTCACAGTTAATGACCATTATTTATTAGCCATTAGTAACTTTATACACATAGTTGTATAGCAATTTTGCCTGATGATGGCACAGGACACAGTCAGCCACTCCTACTAAACATTTACAAAATATCATCTAGACGATTAATGTTGTCATACCAGTTACGGCATATTGCTGAAACCTTTTCTTTACAAAGTTGATATTTTTTCTTTGAACTTTAAAAATTATATATATATATATATATATATATATATATATATATATATATATATATGTGTGTGTGTGTGTGTGTGTGTGTGTGTGTGTGTGTGAAATTGCTCTAGAATTTACTTGGGAATGCCAAAATATAGTTGTTTTTGTTTTCTTCTTCCGACTGTTGTTGCAGTACCAATATTTTTGTTGCATCTATTTCTCGGCTAATTTGTTTCGTTAACACTTCCATCCATTTCATATAGTTCAACATCGGATTTAATACATTCTGTTTTGATTGAACAGTTTCTGTGACGTTTATATAATGGTTTTATTTTTATTTTTTTTTTATTTTACAGAGAATATTCTATTCAACTCGTTGTGTATTTTGTACAGGTAATAACCTATTCACAGCGAGTAGAAGGCCACCACTTTGCAATCTTTCGTAATAGTAACGCAGTAAATTCCATTCTTCACTAAGCTGTTAATCACGCGTTTTATTTTTGTCTATTATTTGCATTTCATTGTTCTCAAAGACTTATTTCTGCCGTCTTAGAACAAACGTTATCACATATTTAGGCACCGTTACCTGGAATAGACGTAACCATAGTTTGCCTTCTTTCGGCCTAATGTGGCTCACAGCTTTCAAACCTTGCCTGCTGCAGTAATAATTAAAGCAATGATTTTATAGTGCATTTCGTCGAAAGTTAATCTGTATTTTCTCGTTCAGTTTAAGTTGTTTTTCTTTTCCTAAGTTTTTTTTTTAATTGGTAATAGTCTTTATCCATATGAAGCCCCTTTTCGACGTCTCCTTATGCTCATTATTAACTTAAAATGAACCATTTTTCTAGACCAGCATCTTCACAGCAGCAAAGAATCGATTTTTATAAAATCAGTATGAAGGTTTATAATGTCGTTAATTCCAGTGTCAGTATCTACAACATAATTATCTTTATGATTGCCATTTTTAGACCAAGGCATCATATTAAATCGTCCTACTTCCTAAGCGTATCGTACCTAGGACCGTCTCGACCATATAGGCGAACTAAAGTTAGTGCCGAATTAGATGGAAGTGATTAGGGGTAGGTGGGGTGAGTGGCGCCAATGTCAAACTTCGTATGGACGCAAATCCCTTGGGGCGGGTCTGGTCGTGCCTTATGCGCAAGTCAACAATTGCTATTTACACTGCTTTAATAATCAAAACAAAAATGGACTAAGTTAGACCAAATTTGGCACAAAACCTTTTGGCAAGAAGGCGTTTCCAATTTTTACACATAATGCACATCTGCATGTAGTGAATGCCATTCAAATAACCTCTCAGAAACCGCTAAACATAATTTGAGCAAGTTTGAGGCAAAGTAGTCTAGCACGAGAATCTTCCAATTTTATTTAAATGATGACGATCCGCATTAAAGTGTGGTCGCAGTTACAAATGTAAAATTTCACTGTTACTAAGGGTAGGGAATCCTTTCAACATTTTTCCCCTCAAAATTGGCTAAATATAATTTTATGTCACTTGAACACCCGTTACGAACGAATATGCTCAATGAAAATCAAATGATAAACTTGGTGTGGTACTATTGATTAAATAGACACACAGATGGAAAATATAAAGACAAAGATAAAGACAAAAGTATTGAAGTGACTTAAAACAAACGTTTACAATGAAAATGGGTGGATTTTGAACAAGATGGTTGCTTTATGTAATAGAATATATATGGTTAAAACCGAAATAAAACAAGTCTTGAGATATCGAAAACCGAATTGAATACGGATATTTTAATAACGACTCTTGGCTTGTGTACTAGAATTGATAAATTACAAAACGAAGACCGACCTCACTATAAAGGAGTTTGATGTAAGAAATTAGATAATGCTTGACGGTTTATTACTGTGTAAGTTTTACATTACAGGAGGTTTCAAATAGTAACGACTTAGTTGTAAATTTAAAATAGTGTTATATGCTAAAGAGACAGCAATGTTCAAAATTAGGGGCTGTCAAACACACGACAGTCTTTGGGTTTTCATAAACTTTATATCTACACCTCATACATTGTTTAAGATTCGTGGATATACAAGTCCTTGCGTTTGGCTGAAAGTTGTAAATAACAGATTTAGAAAATCAATATCTCATTCATATACAAACGACCAAGCGTATGCACAATTTTTGCCAGCTTGCACGTTGAAACCATGAGATGTTTGGTGCATCAATCTGGATTTCACCATTATATAGCACGTGTTACTTGGTCATCACAGCTTCGGAAAGAAAGTGAACCAGTATTTTGCAGTGTGAAAGAATCGCCAAGATACAATGATCAAGGGAACAGTTCTTAAAGATTGTCTTAATACACGGCTAATACTCTACTATGCCAGGATTCAAAACAAAGCACGGGGAGCAATAACAAAATGTGTTATTCTTCTTTAAGAGTATGGTTGGACTTTCTCCAACTGGCGTTAAGTAGATACAAAATTTTTTAGTATCGGCATTGATGATTGGAGGGGTGGTAGCTAGTGTTCCAGTATATCCAAGAAACAATTGTCTGCTTAATTTATTTGATAAGATTGGATCGAATAGGAAATATTGGACACAATGCAACTTGCAGAGTTCAGTTTCAAATAGTAAAGAAACGGACAATATATATATATATATATATATATATATATATATATATATATATATATATATATATGATGCATACTTACATACGCACTGGCTTGAATTGACAAATTATCTATATCTGAATAAATTATTTCTTTTTGACAAATATACGTTATAAAAATGGCGCTATTCATTCTCTGGCCAGTCTACAAAACTAATTAAGGTCTGATTTTGTCTTAGAAAAGTTCCTCTAAATCACTATATTTCACATCCTGTCCAGAAGTATTTTAGGTTAATGTTGTTCAAATTCTCATACACCCATACATGTTCTATACAATACTTAAAAGTGAATTTTGTAAGAAATGGTAGAGAATATGCTTGTACAGTTTGTGACCCTCATTCACAAGTATTACAGGATGAAACTGAAAACAAAAGATTCAATAGCGAACTGCTCGGTTTGTATATTCAGTTATAAGTATAGTCTAGTAATGACTATACTACTTCCCTCGCCCCCAGTCATTCAACTGAAGTAAGTTTAATATACAGTTAAATGGTTAAAATTATGCCCTAGCAAACCTTAAAATGTGGGATCTTCGTGGTGTTTCGCTCGATGGACCTGCTTTTGGGGTTGTGCATACTTGTTTACCCATCACCCAACTCCAACCCCCATGATAAATGATACTTCTGGATCCATCGATGGTGATATTACCATAATACTTAATCTAGTATATGTTTCATGGCAGACACATTCACGTAAGTTTTGTTCTATATAACTTTGCATTGCCTAATAGAGCGCTCTTGCGATTCGATTTCTTCACGTTCGATCTCTCGCCAACCTATCTTTTCGCCAGTAATTGTCATCTACCAGGTGTTATGTTCTTATATTCCCGCATTGATAGCACAACCCTAGCCGTCCGCCAATAGCAATCTATGTACAAAGGTCAATATAATAGCTATATTTTATTTCTATCACTCTACAGAGCAATTTACTGGTGTTTATGTACCCAATCGGGTCACTTTGGGCCATTTGACTCCATTAATCGCATGTTAGTAATTGCTTAAAGTTACAAATATTTAATAAACTACCGCTAGGACAACCAGTTACATCTATCTATCTATCTATCTATCTATCTATCTATCTATCTTCCCAGCTACATATCTATCTAACTAACTAACTAGCTACCTATCTATCTATCTATCTATCTATCTATCTATCTATCTCAACAAAAGTTCGTCAAACGTCTAAAAGATCTAGCCTAGGCATGCGTGTAATATAACTGTCAGTCAAGGGACCGGGTTGACTGGAAGAAGACCAATATGACATCCCCCATTACCCGGCATCGTGATGTATACCAATGCATTGTGTGCAATGCCCAATGTATACTGTTACAAGCCAGGGGTCTTTGCTTGACCGAGCGGTGTCAAAACCCTGGCGCGATTCCCGCTAGAAGTCATAAGTTTACCCCAAATTTCCAAAGACTTTTATACAACTTCAGTTGTAAGTTAGAAAGCCCGACGTGTCCATTCTATACATAAATTTTACTCTAATCAATGCAAGACCACATTATTCACAACTTGCCAAATATCTATCAACCGCACATCTGCATAGTTTCTCTTCATCAACTTTCCGTACCGTCAGCAGTTCACGCCATAGAAACTCTACAACTATCCCCTAACACAGGGAACTATTTTAACTACGCCACCTTAGGCCAGTCAATCTATGGTTTCAAGGTACATCCATCACGCCAGTACAACTGCATCACATTTGCCACCATGGCGACATTAAACGGTATCTGCCGAGTCCCTTTTTGTTTATTCCATTGTGTAATTTACCGGTTTCCTACTGTAAATACTGCCACTGCAGTCACAACACCAATGTACACCACTAGATTTTAATAAGGACTACATTATCCAGGGACAGTCATGAGGTTTGGGTCGAATTCGCTACTCATTGACCATGGCATCATGGAAACTCACTAACACTTTCTCTCAGTGACGTTTGCTCCTAATAATTGGCTAATTATTTCGGGTTACGGAATATTTCCATTGCACCGAATTCCAATAATCAAACAAGTAAAATCACACAAATCTAAGAATTCCTTAAACGGGGCGCTATAACCAAATGCGCATCTCCAAAATGTATTACAATACGAACAATGTAATGTTCATTTCATCTGGATTAGTCCTCATGCAATCAGATCATTGCAATGGAATAGCTCAGAACCATACCAATGCCGTGATTTTCAATACAATAAAATATAATATTCAGTTGCTCTTTTGGCTCATATAAATCACATTTTAACTCATTAATGCTATACGCGATATCTCCCTGTACCAGAGCAACCCTCCAGATAGGTCAGTTCGTATTAACAATAGCCCTTAACATATACGTGAGCCTGGGTTGAGGTCGATGCTTCCCCTATTTACAGGAACCTCAAGGCAACAGTCGTTGTCATTTAAGTGTTTTTAAACAACAAATAATTCTCCTATAATCACTACAAATTAAGGGCTCTTAATTTCATACTTGCATGTGTTTTCTTGCTTCACGTTTATGCGACCCATCTGTATGCCTTTCCAAGCAGAAGGTTGGTTCTTTACGCAACGCACCACAACACGGCACAAACACCGAATCAATGGCGACCGGGGGGGGGGGGAGGGGTGTGCTGGGGCTGCGGACCGCACAGGGTGACACCAAAATGACTGTCTGTAAAAATTTTTAATTTTTATGCAGGAAGGAGGTACATGGGGGTGACACCATGCGTTACCCCACATGACCGTCTATAATTTTTTTTTTTTTAAATTTTTGTGCAGGAAGAGGGTCCATGGGGGTGACACCATGAGTTACCGCACTGGGTGACACCAACGCTAGTGAAGCCACTGCACCGAATACAAACAAATAACCCTAGCGGAATTTATCAAACATTTATACATTATAATATCCCATGAATTCTTTATGTTAAGAAATTAGGCAGGGTCCATTTTACATTTTAATCCTTGCTGTCTTCCCATAGAAACCGGCTCCCCATAATCAACAAATGATCACTAAAATCTAACATAGTTATAAATGAAGATCTAAATACACATACCGTAGCTTGATTACAGTATATGCCGAAATTAAAGTATGTCTAACATGGCGAAGAAATAGTTTGACCCCCACCAAGAGGTTATATATTGTATATAGTACACAAATGTTATCTTGTTTATTTATTTATTTATTTATTTATTTATTTATTTATATTTTTATGAACCTATACATTTTTTCTTCCAATATTCGCACAGAAAATTTAGAAAATATATAAATAAATAAAACTGTTCCTTTGGTCACTTTTGATTATATTTAACTAATTTATCATTTAATATGGTTTGTGTGCGTTGTATGTTGTGAGCGTTTGCCGAGAGATTGAAAAACCTTAGATATGGAAAATATAGGTACGTCTTTGTAGGGTTCGATTTGACAATAGTGTATTAAACTTTGTTGCTATAAGCACTATTCCAAATAATCAGTCACGTTGATGACGAAGACCTGGCGAACAACTGCGAAATTTGTTTCAGTTGACTAGACAGCAATTCTAGTTTTACGGTCAGTTTAATAAGACACGATCGCACAAGGATGTTTTATTAGTGCTCGTTCATTTATTGACTTATGGTGTGGAGCAACTATGCTGACACGTGACTTTCATTACCGATACAAGTGCGACATATCGTAGTCATGCGCGTACGAGTGTCGTTTTGAAAATTAACGTTATGCTTAATTGTCGCAAATCGATCTGACCTTACAAACAACACAAGAAGCTCACACGTGGTCTTTAACCAGGTAGAGCAAGGAAACTCGTATACTTCGTGTGCTGCTGAAAAATAATTCACCATGGATAATGCCAAACGGAAACGTTCTAAAAAATATTCAGGCCTATTGCCGACAAAAGAGAAAAAGACAGAATGTAGATCGTGTGAAGTGTGTCAAAAGAGAGTCAGTGATTACAAGAACCACAAAACCGTACACCTTCGAGAGTCGCACGAGTGTGAAATTTGTAGCAAAACATTTCCAAATAGGAGATATTTACTAAAACACAACAGAAGATCGCACTTAGGCAGAACAGTTACTTGTGAAATCTGTGAAAAAACACTGGTTGTTGAGTCGTATACCAATCATATGAGGATTCATTCTGGAGAGAAACCGTACAAATGTGACATGTGTGGTAACTCATTCATAACCCACAGCCACATGAAGACGCATATAATATCGGTACATATGGATGAACGAGCATATACATGTGGAACATGTGAAAAGGCATTTCGAAATTCCCGTATTCTACAAATGCATATAGATAGCAAGCACAGCACTGAAAAAACATACAAATGTGTCAAGTGTGGTAAACTGTTCGCTAGCCAAGCGCTTCTTCGCACACATATATACTTGCATGACAAACTGTACCAGTGTGATGTTTGTGGTAAACAGTTTGGCTCCACTTCTGGTCTTAATAATCATAGACAAACACATATAAAGGCATACAAATGTGACATTTGTGGTAGAGCATTTGCTGACAGTTCTAAGTTGAAAATTCATGTAATGTCACACACTGGTGAAAATCCGTTTAAATGTAATGCATGTGGAAAATCTTTTCGCTCGATTACGAATTTACACATTCATGAGAGGGTGCATACAGGGGATAAACCATACAAATGTGAAATATGTGGGAAGGCATTTAGCCGTAAAGATAACCTCCGCTACAAACACATGAAACTACACACAGGGGAAAAACCATATGTTTGTCAAGTTTGTTTTAAATGTTTCAATCGAAGTGAAAATTTAAAAACACATATGAAAATCCACAATAACAAAGACAAAAATGTTTAAATGCCTATATTTTATTCTCTAAGGTTCTGTTTATAAGCATCTTTTGAAATAAAAGCATTTTTTATTGTCCTAACTAGTTTTGACAAATAGTTTTATCCAAAATAAGTTTCACTAGTCTATCTATCCTATATGCACATACACACACAGATATATATATATATATATATATATATATAAAACAATGTTTCCAAATTCACCCAATATATTCTTTGAGAGATTGTTTATGACAAAGAACGGTGCAGCAAAACATGAGATGTGGATCAAATGATTTCAAGATCATTAGATCGCTTTATCGAGGTGTTCAAGGCAAAGAAATAAGATAGCAACTTGACTAAAATCAGGTCTTCACTGTCATATGTGAAGATCTAATATTTACCACTTAGGGGGCATGTTCTGTTAACCAATGTTATTACCATAATTGCTAAGTTTTATAAAGTCAACCAATGTTATTACAATAATTGCTAAGTTTTATAAAGTCTGATATCTTTAGATTTGGGAAACTGACAGATTGGCTGAAGAGCATCAATATGTGCCAAAAGATTTGATTTATTTTCAGATTTCTGAAACCAGCATTTCCATTGGCTATTTCAAAGGTCACCAGAACATGCCCCCTAAGCAGTTGCTGTCAGATCTTTACATAAGACAGCAGAGATCTCATTTTAATCAGATTGTAAACACAGAAATGTTAACAAAATATATTTACAAAGATGGTTACATCAACATGGCATCACAGTGGGAACAGAGATGGCCTCCACCTATGAGTATACATTTTTCGGCAAGCTGAAAGAAGGACTTATCCCCCGTGCTGTACATTTAATTCCGGTGGCTATGTTTCATTGATGACTTTGAAATGCATTGGTCCCACAGATGAAAATCTAAATGATTTTACTAATGAAGCAGATGAATTAATGTTTCAGTCCTGGACCCAAATTTTATGATTTTGCCAACCCTAAATTTTAAGTACATCAACTGATCTTAGCATATTGTTTTATTTCTTTATAAGTAAAAATTTGAATTTAGGGGAATTTTTTTCTACCAAGACAAACATTGAGAGAGACAGGGAGGGACATAATGATTATCTTGACTTTTATTTTGTGAGGAGGAGTCTGGAGTTTCTTCAATATTATCTTGACTTTTATTTTGTGAGGAGGAGTCTGGAGTTTCTCCAACAGTCATGTTGGAGGTGTATTTTTAAATGACCTTTTTAATCTCTGACCAGTTATCTACTATCCAATACCCACACTATACAATCAACACCTCTGTTAGAGTTATCAAAATCCAGTTTGTTTTTGCTATCCAACATGCTTTTTGGTGTAATCATCACCGAGTTGTATATTATTCAGTACCCCACATATATTACTCAACATGTCATTTTTAGTGACCAACAGCCACCCATTTTTTTTTTGTTGCTATCCAACATGATATTTGGTGTGACCGAATTATATACTATTCAATGTGCCACATATATTACTCAACAGGCCATTTATAGTGACTAACAACCACCCATATACTGGGTCATCACAGCAGCTTGGATGAAAATGAATGGGTACAAACTAGAGTAAATCTCTAAAACAAATCTACTTGTCGTATCACCCTCTATGCTCCATCATATAAATAATTAAAACTTATATCCTCCCTCTAGTAAGGTTACTAACATTTTTTTAAAAGCAAATTACCTTCCCTGCCACCCATATTATCCCTATAACACTACCAGTACACACCATATTGAATAAAAATTGCCCAGTCATCTGCTGGCCACACAGGATATGGTGTAATAGAAGGGGTATAACATCCAATTTAAATCATTCTATGCCAAACCAACTTTTCTATGCCCATATGACTTCCCTGTAATACTCATATAAACAAAGAAAATTACCTACCCCTTTAGAACGTTCATTTATTCCCGTTAAATGAACTAACATTTTTACCACCTTTATAAACCTGATAAGTGAAGTTATAGGGGGACTGGGGTTTAACTTAGTTTATATGGTGATAATGTGACAGTTATAGTGAATAGGTAAATTAGTTTTGTTACAAGGTGTGTTAGTTCTGTTGTATATGACACCATTTACATCCTACTCTGCGTGGGCAGCAAATAAGTGGGTGTTGTTCACTGTAGAGAGTTAAATGGTAAATACAGGACAGTCCTAAACACTAAAGTTCATGCAATTTGGATTGGCTTGCCCAATTGTTTGCTGTCCAGGACCCATATTATATGATTAACACTCCATTTGAAATGACCATCCTCCAGTCAGCTAGAATCCAGTATCTGGTTGTTTCTTGAACGTATCGAGTCAACATCACCCAGTTATTTTCCATCCGGTACAAATGTATTTACTAATCAACACCTACACTATACCATCACCATACCATCACCATGCCATTTGGAGTAACCAGCAGCCACTTATCTCTATTCAACACCCTTTGATCTAGTATGCAATACGCTATTTGGAGCGACTATCACAGTTATCGATTGTCCATTATCCATTTTAAATAAAGCTACTATCCATATTTCCTTTATAATCATTATAACCATACCTTTGAAGTGAACGCAGAGAAAAAGAGTAGAGCTATACAAATGTACGCACAAGTATACTTATATGCTCTCAAAGATGCAGCAAATATTGGCATACCTCTATGTTAATGTCATTGTAGTGTGGGTGAAATATTGTTGGATATTGTACTTGAGGAAATTGTGCCTGCTCTAAGAACACTGCTACCCAAACCGATTGTTCCCGTGTTCTAAAAACAATCAGCCTGAATTAGTCTAAATTATACTATCTTTAGCAGTTATTAAATTTTTATCAGACTAGACAATACCAGCTTCTGAAAGTGCATAAATGAATCACCAGCTACATAAAATGTAATCAAGTTATTGGCTCTTTTTATACAATTACCTCTGAAGTCCAGGAGTTAAAATGACTAAGTGGAGCTAGCAGTTTTAGGATAGGTGCACATCAGAAGCAACGCCAAACTCAATAACCCATATTACACCCATCAATCATACATCAAAATAAAGGGAATTAAACGTCCTTTTAACAATGCTTAATATACGGAATTTTTTATTTTTTTTTATTTTTTTATTTTTTTAAATAGCCATTATAACCAGTCAAGAAAACATGGGAAATTCCCAATCTTTAATAATCGTAACCCTATGCAAACTAGGAAACTGCAGAATGCTACCATGTGTTTGGTTTTATATAATACGATGAGCGAAATGTGACCTACAGGCTGTTAAGATTTGAGAAGTTTAATTTGACACACTGACAAACTAAGTCAGCATTTGGCGAGAAACTCCGGTCAGTGCTAAAAAAATCCGATAACCCGACGCCCGGGGCCCCTCAAATTTTTAGTTCGGGCCCGTCCTGATTCAAGGTGAGATGCCCGTTGAACATGTCGAACAAAAAGTTTGCCTGTGGAAGCTTTGATCGCGCTGATGAAATGAATAGATGTACTTTCAAGATGTTGACATATATGCCATAATCTAAATCAGATTACCACTGTCCAACGTGAAATTTGAGATCTGATTTTAATCAAACGGAAGCTTTGCTAAAAATACGATTTTGTACTCACAAACCCCTGACAGTCGTGTTTCGAGAAAACAATTTTCAGTAATCTTAAACAAAAGTAAAAAATAATTTAAAAAAAAAAAAGTCTATGCCAGTTACATGTAGTATTATAAACGGTAATTTATAATGATTGGAACTGATATAAAACTCTCCCTTGGGCAGTTTAAATAGCGGCAATTAAAGGTAAAGAGGTCAGGTATAAAATCTTTATCACATTAACTGGCTGACAATAGCTAGTGAGATGTGTTGAAGGTTGCAGTGGGTTAGCCCATTGTACTAATTTGTATAGTATGATTAGGAAGTGGAACAACCCGTACATCAAAGAGACGATAGATGCGTGTACAAGAACTAAAGTTATTACGTAATATTACCTTGAAAGAGCATGTTTAAGCCGTTATGTATTATATTTTTGACAGGATTGTGAACAGCGGCAACGTGTATTTGAAGTCGGACTTCAATGCACATATAGAATGCAAAGCATGACCATTTCATTTATTGAAATAGTGTTCAAGTGTAATTCATTTTTATTATACTTATATTCCAATTCTAAGCAATAGCAACGTTATGTTACAAGGTGGTCAAGGTAAAGAAACAAGTTATCAATAAAACAAATTGACTAAAATCAGGTCTTCACTGTCCTATGTGAAGATCTAACATTGACCGCTTAAGGGGCATATTCTGTTAACCAAGGTTATTACCATAATCGTTAATTTTTTATAAAGTCTTATATCCTTAGATTTGGGAAACTGACAGATTGGCTGAAAAGCATCAGTGTGTGCCAAAACATTTGATTCACTTTCAGATTTAAGTCGGACTTCACTGCACATACAGAATGCAAAGCATGACCATTTCAATTATTGGAATAGTGTTCAAGTGTAATTCATTTTTATTAAATTTATATACCAATTGTAGCTATAGCAACGTTATGTGACAATATTAAAAAGGGGATGTGGAAATTGGAGTCCGGCTTACCGGTTAACTTTTCAAAAGCCAAGTAAGGAGAAGAGCAAATAAAGTAGTGAAATTTGGACCTGAAATAGAGAAGTTTTTACGTGGCTTTTTCTAAGCACCGGTTTCAATAAATATTGATTGATCTTCCAGGTCAAATGAAGGTGAAATTCTCAAAGGACACAGACATTTCTTTGGGGGGGGGGGGGCGGGGAACACTCAGTGGTCAGCCATGAAATTTTATTGATGTAAGCCAAAACATGCTCAAAGGTGAAATTGGGGGAGGCGACTATTGCCCCCATCCCCTTGCCCCAATGTGCGAGCACCCATGGAACGCGTGATTTCTCCGTGTGACACACCATATTTTCCCCCAGGACAAGCCCCCTTTTATATTTTGGTCAGCTGTGGCTAAACTGCATAAATAGCTAAAGGTTAGACCTAAGTACACAAACAATAAATCCAGTGTATCTAATTAACAGTTAGTCCTTATCGTTGCATTTATCTTGTGAAAAGGACTGCCCTTCGGACATACTTCAAAGAAACCAGGTTCTACACTGTGTGTATACACAGGAGTCTGACGTTTCATCTATAAAGTACGATGAAATCTCTGACAACACGAAATCATTTTATCGGTAATTTAAATTAACACAGTGAGTGCGAGCGTAACCCCATCCATCCGCTTGATTCGACTTTTGTAAAGAGTATTTTATCTTTCCAGAATCGCAAGAAGACTGAAAAAGCTATATATGTCCATTCGAAAGACAGTAACGTACCAATGTATAATTCTCGGACGACCATCGCATGAACTTAAACCGGCGAATTAGCCTTTATTTTCACCATTACGATTACAGTCTTTCTACAGGACTCCATCAGGCAGAAAATAGAAGATTCTGCCACGGGATGAATAACACTTTGAAAGTAATTTCACAAAATAAATTGTTTAAATTGCCTTTTACTTCAGATTGTAACATATAATTTTATATAAATTTTCTGAACAGAAATATCAAGTTAAAGTTAGGATAGTAGAAATGACGGTTGATGACGTCATCACACTTTAAATATTAAAGACAAGAGGCATGTTAGACCAGGCAGTATTAAAAAATAACACAGAATCTGTTCCGTGATCGGTACGCGTATTAGACCCAAACGCTTATTTACTGCAGGTTTGAATCTGGTGAAATCGGCTACTTCCGCCTGAAGGAGTCCAGTAGAAAGACATTGTGACGGTAATGGTGAAAATAAAGGTCAATTAGCCGGATCATCTTCATGCGATGGTCGTCCGAGAGCTATGCTTTGGTACGTTACTGTATTTCGAATGGATACGTGTAGATTTTTCAGTATTTTTGCCATTCTGAAGCGATAAAGGACGCGTGACAAAAGTCGAATCGAGCGAATGGTTGGGATCAGGCTTGCTCTCCTTGTGTTAATTTATGGACCTTTTCTGTAACCCAGTTATCTCCCTCTCGTATTAGGTATTTACTACATCCCGTAGGTAATTAAGCCAACTTTTAATTGCAAGTATCTGCACAGGTTATCCACATACCCATTAATATATGACTTTATCCATTGTGCCTAATAATTATTCTTTAACTGCTTTATCGCACCTTTATTTGGGGCGTTTAATTGGAAAGTTTGCTCATGGTGCGAAATATAATTTCATTCACTTCGCTGTTTCGCATTGAGTGAATGTCGACCAGCGGCAATACCTACCTCCATACACGAAAGAGCTCGAAAAGTAAGGGCAGATAATGAGGTTACCGATAGAGGCTATAGTACAGATAAGGTGATTTCGAGTTGTCGCAGAGTTCATAGTACTTTATTGATAGGTCAGACTCCTGTGGTGTATATAAGCACCAGCAATTAATTGGCAAATAAACGATTCCCTATTTTTGTTGTAACCTTCGATGCCTAGGACTTCATTTTAACAGTTCCAATCAGCAGTCACAAAGTTACCGTACCTGTGGCGACTGTTTTCCCCCGTTTTATATCCCACCTTTTTTCCTTAGGTTTAACTTTTAAGGCATGTAACAGTGTTTGCTAAATGAAACTCTGAATTAGTTCTTTGGGAGCACATATACTGCATGGTATATTTTGTTTTATTCCTTTTAATTGAATCATGGTAATTAAAGTTTACATATATGGTAGAGGAATTCCAGGTGCATACTGGCCGAGTTTCTTTGGCGGAAATGGAGATGTGATTTTGTTTGGAGAGAAATTTACACAGCTTACCCAGTGACCATTCATG
>JAECUM010095766.1:0-11985 GCA_016617855.1 Megalonaias nervosa | reverse complement strand
ATATATAAATATATATATATATATATATAATGAACCATGAAAACATCAATGATATTATCTGTGCTATTAAAAAACTAAAACATAACGGAATAAAAATATCTGATAATCTCGACCCTCAGAAAATTATGTGCGATTTTGAATCACTGCAACAGAGAAAATTTAAAAATAAATATACACTATCTTCAAACTACAGATTTATAAAATTAATTTATCAATCTATGCTTGAATCACTAGCTATGGTAAACGACAATCAGGTAAAGCTATTTGCACCTCTTGTACAGTCAATCGAAAAGGTTAAATCCGAACTGTCTCACGAGTACGAAAGAACAAAGATCGTGGACAATCGTGTAATGCAATTAAGAAAGATTATGCTATCTGATTCTGTCAAAAATGATAATGACGCTGACAGCAGCGACGGTGAAGGTGGACCCTTGACTGTAATTATGGCTAAACAAAAGCCTTGGCAAAATTGACAGTAGAACTATCTGTTTTTTGTTAGGAAGACAGAGTTAGATATATTCAAATACTATCCGCTGATTATATGTTTTCGAAAATGCAGATTTGTATGTTTTATTTGCGACAAATTGTACCGATCGTGGATGTATATCAAAATATCTGGCAGCCGCATTCACTGATGGGAAAATTATTTCTTGGTCTGTTTCTGTATTTATGGATTTAATAGCTCTCTTTACAAATACTTTACACCTTCCAGTATTTCCACATGCAGAATTCTGACTCTGTGTTATAACTTTCAGATTAGATAAATTATTATTCTGGGGATTCCCATCAAAGTGGTCAACTACAAGTCCATTTTTAATCAATCCAAAATAACATTCAAAGATGAACCTATGTGAGAAATATTTTTTATTTCTACTAACACTGAATCTAAAATAACCAAATTTATCAAGACTACCGACTGGTTTTTTTGATCGACAGTTTCTGATCACGCCATCACGAGACGCTTCATAATTTTTGATGATCGGATGTGCTACAAATTCTTTTTGCTCCATTTATATAATAATATTATTTGTTTAAATCATTATTCTGAAATCTGGCCAGATAATCTTCTACGGTTTTTATAGGAGATTTACCTGACAAGGTATTTTTTTTGTCATAATATCGTTTTAATTCCCTGTATTTTTTTCCGCCACATTTTAGACATAACTGTGTTTTTCCTCTGACTCCAACACCGCATTGCACACATGGTTTTGGTCCTGTACTTCCATTTTTGATACTTTGCATGTGATTTCCGCAGTATTCATTTATACATGGTTTATCACAGTAAGAGATATGACCAAGTTTAAGCCAAATACACTTGTTCCTGGTTTCAATCATTATATATATATCTATATATACTAAAATTGTAATTTAAATATTTGTTTTAATTATATGGAGGATTATCCGTTATCGAACCTTCCCCTGCTAGATTTGACCTTGACAGACTACCAGAATATAAATTTAGTGTTTCGATGCAAGATCTAGCTTTAACAAATGCGGATATAGCTAAACGTATCCGTGAAGCCAAAAAAGAATTTCGTGACGATGGTGCTGCTCATGTATGGTCAACTTTCAGGATAGGACATATCGTTAATATGATGAACGACAAACGAGGAAAAGTAATTATTAATCACCTTGATAATCAAAATTATTTCATTTTAATAAAGTTTATTGTAGAGACAGATGACGATATCTGGATTATTCGTGATAAGCGTGATCCAGTCCGTGTGCAGTCCGGGGGTAATATTGTTCTCTTAAATAACAGATCCAAACCTGGAATACTTACTGGCATTGATAAACCTTACTATGTACAAGGTTATCCAGCGACTGCAGTTGTCTACGCAATATATTCGCTAAATGATAAACCTAATGTTGCGGATCTCAAGCCGATGAAAATATAAAGAATAAACTGTGTAGCTGAACGAGTTACAGAACATTTTACAAATGCGATACGTGGTAATGGCTTAACAGATTTAAGACATAAAAAAATAAACACATGGACAGAAACGGTTAAAGATGCTGGTGCATCTATTAAGGATGTTGCTGAACTAGAAAAGTTATTAAGATTTCCAATAACAGTAAAAACACTAACCGGAGAGATATTATACGAACCAAAATATATAAAAATGGAAACCCTATAACAATCGTTGATCATAATGCACATGCATGGACTAATGCTGTAACGATATTTCCACGAGATAGAAAAGTTAAGTTTTATGATGGTGATATATTTGATTTTATCAGAAATATAAGTAAAAGTGACCCTGTGTCTGTTTGGTTATTTCAAAGTTCAGAATACTATTACGATCAGTTTGTACGGCCTAACGGTGATATTTATCGTACAGAATTTCTTCATGAAGAAATGGAACATCTTGCATTGAAATATACCTCTGATGATGTCATAGTTGGACAATTACTGAATAACTGTTTTACCGTACCATCGGTTGCTGCCCATTTCGCTCAGGAGAAAAATTCATGGAAAACGACACGATCAGAATTCCTTGAAGATATCAAAAAAGTTGTATAGAATATGGACACGGTGGGTTGTGGAATACCAAATACGATTATAATGATGTTATCTCAGTTGATATGGCTGCATGTTATCCTGGGAGTTTTCTTGGATATGGAGAATGTTCTAAATATTTTAAGAGATTCGGACATCCTACACATGACATGACCAGGGTTGCGATAAACGGACCCCTTCCCATGGAAGGACCAGATATTGACCTAACAGGATTTGCTTATGTAGAATCATTCGAGTTTAGAGAGGGTCTTCATGCGATTACTTATGTTTGGTTTGGAAGACATTTTTCAGAGCGATGTTGGGTTCCGATAGTACTATTGCGATATATGCTTGATGCTGGATTTTTAATATCGTTGAGAGTAACTGAAGCGATTATATCGTATAGTTCACAGAAGCAAGTTTGGTTACCAGAACCGGACAGATTTAATATCGATGATGCCAGAAAAGAATTCCCTGATATTGATGAAGATCATGTCATTAAAATAAGTAAATGCAGGAACGAGTACGATGAAAAACTTGCAAAAGATCTTAGTAGAAAGATAATCGGTAAGTTTACTCAAGGTGGTTCATACGATTATAAACGAGCGTGTACAAGATTGATTATGGACGACACTGAACTAGATTTTATAATCACCGATACAACGGAGAAAAACATATTTATAAGTCGATGTAATACTTATTTATCAGATGGAACAAAACTAGGTACCATTGTGAGCTACCTTGATGGCGACTCACTTACTCATTTAAGATCTTCGATGTTAGCTTATGTTTCGATAAATCTATTGTCGATGATAAATAGATTTCCTCGTCACGCTGTCAGAGTCGCTACGGATTCATTTTATATACATAAAAAATATAAGGATTTATTAAAACTCGGTAATGGTGAATGGGGGACGTGGAGGATAAAACAAGAAAATATACTTAGTTATTCTGAATCTGCCGATGTTGAAATTAAGGAAATATATTACAGAAATAATAATCAAACATCAAAGTCATCTGCACCATCTGTGTACGATCCTGTATCTAGACATAATACTGTTTATCTTAATGGGTGTGGAGGGTCAGGTAAAACAACTCGTGCGATTAATTTATTTATGAATAATAGTTCAGATATAATTGTTTTGACACCTACACATAAACTTGCTAGAGAAATAAAAGAACGAGGAGTAAAATCATGTACATATCACAGTTTCTTTAGATGGTGCGGAGACACGTGGACTCCATCGCGGATGGGTGAAAAATATATACCTAAGTATATTATATGGGACGAGATATGCACGGTGTCATTAGAAACACTAAAAACATTTATTGAATGGTTATTGACAAAGAATACTGCTGTGATTATGTGTGGCGATCATGGTCAACCACCACCCTTTGTTGGACAGTCTCCACATGAATGGCTAAAGAATAATGTAGATTATTATGAAGAAATACATGATGACCATAGAGCTATTGATGAGCCGCTGAAAGAGTTTAAAAGATTAATCAGACTACAGCCAGATAAAATACAATGTGAGATCATGCGTAAAGTAATTCCAGAGACAACTATGAATGATTTTTGGACTTTATGGAGACCTGCTGATTTGATAGTCGCAAGTAGAAAGATAGTTCGTGATGAACTGCAAAAGAAATTATTTACGTTACATAAAGAAAAGTTTCCAACGTTACCTGTACCTTTGTGCTATCGCCCAGCAGATACTCGACGACAGAATATTGAAGTTGAAATACCAGGTGGAGACGCTGAAAATGTCCGAGTACAAAATCTTGTACTGAATGACATTGTTTTGGTTGCCATTGATGTTATTGAGAGCGCATTGAACATGGAAAAATCACCGTGGATGTTAGGATACGCTATAACGATTCATTCGTCACAGGGATTAACTATCTCTGATACAAATATCTGGATTGTAGATGATCGTATCGAATGGTCAAACTTAGTCTATCTTGCAGTATCTCGTGTTAGAAGAATAACTCAACTACATAGGGTTATTATAGATTACGTGATAACTGAGGAAATTACTAATGACGATGTTGTAATAAAGAAAAAATTAGCTGGTTATAAACAATGTGACAAAAAAAATAAGCGTGATTTTGATATTGATACTGAATTTATTATAACACTAAAGCAACTACAGAATAATCATTGTGCAAGCTGTAACTGTAAGATGCTATGGCAGTATTCGAATAATAATCCAAGACAATTTACCGTAGACAGAATTAATAGTGATCTTGGTCATACACGTGAAAATGTGATGCTGACCTGTCTTGAATGTAATCGACGCCGGGGCGCTAATTTACATAAGTGAACGTGGTGGTAATTGTGTATCTGCAGGAATTACTTGTAATTGTTCACGTACAAATCCACGCTGAGGGGCAGTAGAATCTAGTCTGTATATGGCAGGTCTTCCAGTGGATCTAACTACGCTAGAAATTGTATGTGTTGTCACGCTCCAGATAGGGTCAGTAGCTCTTTTTTTCCCACCCTCAAGCTCCCCTGGTTCGTATAAATATCTCACAGTTACATTACCTAATACTGGTTGTTCACGGCTTTGTACGTTATCGCTACGAGGTATATATTTTTTTGTTATTGCATTAGAAGGTTTCATGGAAATTGCACGAGTAATTTCATTATTTAGCGCAGATATCACACTTGGTAACCTTGCAACCCATTCACGAGATCGCTCACCCGACTTAAAGTCAGTAGATATTTCCTTTGCGTATTGATATCCGAATAACCGCTCAGCAAGCGTTCGATTAAATCGTTCAACAATTGCTTGATCACGATGAATTTCGGTATGTCCTCGTCTGATTTTAACGTTATGTCGCTTCATCAAAGATAATACTGCGCCAAGAAATTCTTTACCAGGATCAACTTGTAATAACTGTGGCCATCGTAGACCACCACGTTGATAAATTCGCTCAAACGCAGATGCAACTTCAGATGCTGTTTTTGTTGATAGCGGCTCCGCTTCTTTATATCTACTCGCAACGTCAACAACAGTCAATGCGTATTTGTACGTACGTGATTTTCGTCCACGTGTTTTAACAGTATCATGTGGTAAAAACAAAATATCTGCTTGATGAACTTCATTGGGGATACTGACATCAAAATGTGCGTAATGATTTTTTTTAGGTGGTGGTAGATAGATTTGCCATATTGCCTGTCGTGCTAACCATGATGCAGCAACATTACGTGAAACTTTTGCTGCTTCAGCAAGTTTACTGATTGCTGCTTTACCTCTCCAATACCCTCTCGGGGAATAATAAACAGATTCCATTATGATAGTTATATAATTTAATTGCCAGCCCCTAGCACTAGTTTACCTTTCATAGCAGTTTTTACTAGAAAACTAGCGAATTTATCTCTGAGAGATTTATTAGGTATAGAATTTAATGCGTGAATCAATTTCACATCTGCGAGATGTCGTTGTTGCAAATCTTTACTTTTATACGCGACATCATGAACGTGACACGCTTGATCAATCTTATTTACTGGATACTCTCCTGGTTTTGGTTGATCTTGGTTATCGAGTCGGATATCAAGTCGAGTTCCTGGACCACAATAATTATATCCGGGTAAATGTTTCTCACCAGGGTATTTAGCCCATGGAGTTCCTGGTAATTTTCCTAACGAAGCAGCAATATCCCCCCCACCTGTCTTTGTTGGAATAAATTTATATTTCTTGGTGCCACATTTCACACATTTACCTGTAAGTGCGCGTCTTTTATTTTTTTGTTGTTATTGTCGTTAATTCAGCAGTATGTGTAGGTGCTCTGCATCGAACACAATATAGACTCATATTATTTATTATATGGATATAATTGACTTTTCAGCGACACGAAAACAAGAGCCAGTAAAACATCACCCGGCGCTACCAAATTCTATCAGAATGATTATAATAGGCCCATCTGGAAGTGGAAAGACGCAGTTATTGCTTAATCTGATAATACGATGGCTCAAGTGGAACAAACTGTATTTAGTAGCACCATCTGTAGATGATCAACGATGCTATGAAGTACTTAAAGATTTTAATAAAAATGCAAAACTACTGGACGAAGACGGCAACGATATTATTGATTTTATAACAGATATTGATGAAGCACCATCTGTAGATGATCTAGATGGATTCATTAATAATCTCGTAGTATACGATGATGTGATGCTGGACAAGCAATCCAATCCAGCTAGAATATTTTCTCGAGGTAGACATAAAAACACGGACGTGATTTATGTTACCCAGCGATATACACAAATTCCAAAAGTAATCAGAGACAACTGCAATATTTTGGTTGTATTTAATGGAGTAGATAATTATACTCTACGGAATATTTATTATACCTGGTGTTCAGGCGACATGGACATGATTAAATTTAAAAACTTCTTTTCAAAAGCACAAGCTGCTCCGTTTGGATTTATAACAATAAAACTACACGACCCAAGATCCAGATATCGAATAGGTCTTGATAAAATATTTGGTTAATTTATAGCAGCAGAGAGGGTGAACGACAATAATTGAGTGACCAGCACGTGAAAAAATCTGGTCAATTACAGAAGTTTTTACTGCTAAGGCAAAAACTTTTTTTTTAGCCATTGTAGGAACCCTTAAATTTCAAAATTAAGGTCTCTACAAAGTTGTAGGGTTCACCCTCTCTGCTGCTCCCAGTCATGGAAACATGATTCTCATCACAAACGCTTCCTGTTCATCAACCTGATCAATATATCAGTACTTTAATAAAATTACACGATATTATCTGGATAAACATAAAGATTTATATATCGTTCTCAGAGATGCTTTATAACTTTGACGGATGCCTTTTGGACATGAATATGATATTGCACATGACCTGGTTAAGACTCACTTGCACCTTGACATTAATCGCATTCGTATTTAAGAGCTCCGCTCAGTTACATGATTGGAAATGTTAAGCCTTCATATAATAGTTGTATATCGAATGATCTGAGGATGTTAATATCTTGCATTGTTTACATTTCCTTTCCTTTTCTTTGTCACAGTTTAGAAGTATCAGCTAGTCAGATGCTGACTCTTGACCAATCTGGGTTCGGAAGAAAGATTCGTTCCTATAAAATAGGTATTTAAAAGGATGTCTCGCGTTTCAGAGTCTGTAATTTATTAGGATCAATTGGCCGAGCGATATTTATCTCAAACTGGATTAAGATGGAGTGTACCTATAAAATGGCCCTATTTTCACATTTTTCTCAAAACTGACCTGGCAAATTTCAGCCACACTTTGTTGCAATCGTACTGACATAAAGGCCTTTCAGGTTTATACAAATGCTGCCGGGGCGGAATCGAGTATGACTGCCTTTCTTAATAACAGAAACACCTTTAAATGATATATTTTCAAACACTACAACAGCATTTGACCCTAATTTGACATAAAACAGAATGATATATAGGGCTTTTGATTCTTACAAGTGCTATGATTCGCCTTCAAATATAATAGCCGGGATTAAAATATTATCTTTAGTTTAATTTTGCTTTTAAACCAATGATTAGAATTCAACCAAACTGTGTAACAAGAATTCTAGCAAGAGCAGCTTTCACACACACTGTAAATACCCATACCCTATATCATCCAATATGTTCGAAATAGGAAAATATTTTAACAGCATCTCCAAAATAGCTCAAAATGATTGGATGAAGTTTTTAAAAAAGCTAATGGCTTTCAAATGTGTTCGACGGATTCTGACCCGCCATTAAACATGGCAACCAAACCAACCCCCAAAAATACAAATAAACAACTTATTCTTAGAAAACGCTCAACACAATTTGAAAACATCTGACAGACAGAAAATACTCTCACATTTACCTAAGATTAATCAGAGCCACAACAAATATGACCACCATAACTAGAAACAGAACCTTTAAATGACTTCTAAAAACCACCCAAAATAAGTTGACCACGTTTCTTACAAAGCATTCCCGTATAAAAGTATTGATACTACTTTCTTTGTTTGCTGTTGTTTTTATAAATGTTGTCGATGCGGTATCACATTTGGCCGCCAATACCAAACTGATAAACTGTAGTAAAAATTGCATTGCTTTTTTTTATTACTTTGTTGCATTTGCTTTGGCAATGTATCCACGTCATTCCCATTAAAGCCTTATGCGCTATGTATTCAACTCAAAACAGGCTGAATGATACAATTCAGACGAAAGACAATTGCAACTACAGAACTTCAGCACACACCTATACCTGCATGTTCAAACGCTATTTTACCAGATACAAATCATACAGAAAGATCAAACCCTTACCTGAAACAAGTTACAAAATAAAAAATGGCACGACACATGAGAAAGTGCGACATAATAAAATAATCTATTCGCATTTATCTGGTATCCCATGTGTCTTGTATCCCCTTGCATTCAGCTCGAAGCTGGTGGAATTAAAATTTCCAAGCCTTTGCCCTTAAACATTCCTCTTGTAATACAAATAAACCATTTAGCTCAGACCCTGTCCCCAGGACCTCGTAAAAAAGGATAAAAACACAGAGTCTAGATTCTGCTATTGCTACTGAAACTATTGAGTATGTTTGTGACCGAACACAGTAATCTCAATTGCCTAAATTCAAACTTCATACGCGTAGTGGTAAATTATTCTACCCACATACAAACCAGGTAAAGACGCTCAACAGCTGTTAACATATACGATTCCTGGAATCACATCGGTATTACAAACCTTGGCCAACCTGGAGTCAAAGTATATATTGACCATAATGAGCATCTGCGTATGATGATTAATCATTTCAAAGATGGATTTAAACTGACAACACCGTGGATTCACAGCGGTACTCGTACAATCCTGAATTGTAACGACATCATCGCTATCAATGAGGAAATTAACAAAGGCATTGAAAAGAGTATAGAAAGGTTGGAGAAATACACCGAAGAATGATCGAGATTTGTCTCTCGAAAGATGTGCATGAGCAACTTAAGCATCTCTCCATATCAGCCGTTTCGAGGATCCAGTTACATACCGATCCAGAGTGGGATTCAATAGTGTCAGGGATAAACGTATAGAAAGTTGAGAACATAGTGTTTTGAATGGCCGATTTTATCAGCGTTATATCCGGCTAGTGATCAGCATGATATGCCTCGAAAATACCGGCAGCAATTTGATGAGCTCAGCTTTGGTAACTCGCACATGTTGTGTGGTTAACAGCGCAGCAAATGATCCGATACGTTCTTTACGAGCGTCCAGCTGTAATAGTCCTGGCCATGCGAGTGGTCCGCATGTATAAATGTGTTCGAGTGCATTTGCGACACTTGCAGAATTTTCTGATGTCAACAGCTCAGCTTCTTTGTATCTGCTGGCAACATCGACGTGTCCTTCAAGGTGTGCAATCGATGTCGTCACGGACAGGATCGTCTGAAAGAAACAACAAAATAGCCTTTGATATTTGGACATTAAACCATGCAAGTGAAATTTTTCATGACACTGGTAGGTAGATTTGCCACATATTGCGCGGCATATTAAAAATATGGCCTCGGTGACGTTGTTTGTGGACTGTTCACAGACTCACCAAAAGTGTTCTAGGTTCTAGCCTCGTGCACTGTACCAATCGCTAAGAAAGCTGTAATGCAAGTTGTTGATAACATCAAATGTGCCGCTGTGAATCGGATGAAACAGCAGTACATTGGAATCTCAGTGGTCTTAATCACTTCGACATCTACCACTACGATTAGTGATTCCAGGTTCAAGTTTCACTACCATCAACACAAACAATGCCGCCTGCGATTGGCAACGACTAAACCAAGGCAGCAACGAGGGCAATGTTCATTGAACCATTCCAGTGATTGGATTCATATTCTGTCGTTGAATTAGGTTGGCTACATATACATACATACATACATACATACATACATACATACATACATACATACATGAACAGCACTAGCCTATGAAGCCATGGGCTCACTCCTCTCGTATAATATATAAATACATACGTTAATAAGGTATGCAATAATTCTGGATATTATGTTAGTACTTAAAAAGTCTTTGCTGCTTATAAATCGTTGTCATATTTACGGTTGAACATGGCTTAATAACGTCTAGTTATTAGAAGTTTCCTATTCTCGAATCACTGTACCTTTTTAGGGTATTTTTATTTTAAAAATCCTATATCATTCCGCCAAAATGATATAATATTTCACTGACTGAATTAAGATTTTTTCTAATGAATAACACAAACAACTAGTTCTCTCTGCAATCATAAAAATGGTGCAATCTTATGAAAAGAAATCCAACGAAAATATGAAAATCCGAATCAAAATCTGTGTACTTGTACTTATCATTACCACTGTTGTGCAATTGAAATAAGATTTCATTTATAAACGATTGTCATTCGATATAGTGTATTGATTTTTAAAGATTCAGGGTTTTGCACTTCTGAACAGATAAGCCTGAATCGTAGCTAAATCATCAACCAGACTAGCTATTTCACAGTAAAATAACTACAATATGTTAATTTATATATATGTATGTGGCGTATATAAGTAAGGCAGGTAGTAGTAGAGAGCAGGCGCGGCGGCAGGCGGCGTGCGGCGGCGCAGGCGGCGGCGGCGGTTGGCGGCAGGTGTGTGTGTGTGTGTGTGTGTGTGTGTGTGTGTGTGTGTGAAAGGATATTTAATCTATTACAATGTATCATAATCATTTAAAGGTAAGACTCTAACATTAAGTATTTTACAATGTGTCTTTCATTCTCCTAATCCTATAAAATTGTTCATGTGAATACTAGATTTTGCGTTTGCTGATGTTACATATATTACGGCCAATTCACAGAATAATGATTCTGTTATGATGATAAATTTAATAGTTTATGAAACTTCTATTTTTGTTTTGTCCAATTATTATAAACAGATTAGTAAAGTTTAAATATATTTTAAAGCGATAATACTAAGACATAATAAAGGAATCTATATGCATTTATGTTTGTGTCGAATGTAAAAGTAATCCTATCCCAAAATTCTTGATAGATTGATTTGTCTACGAATAAATTCACTTTGATCACTGGGTAGAATAAAAGAGTTATTAATTTTCTGATCCGTTTTACTAAACATTTTATGCAACCGCTTGGTCTTTCTAAAACATAGAAAGTTTCTTTCGTTATGCCAAAGATAAATACTTTTTTTCATGATGAATATGTTTTATGATGCTATTACAGCCTCCAAACATGTACAGAAAGCGTACCATAAAATGCAGACATTGTTTCTTTATCACAAAATAAAAATATATATCTATATTTTTTAATTATAAATATAAATGCACAAGCAAAAGAATTTGGTAAAGAGAGATTTATATTTGTTGTTTGGATGACAAGAGGCGAGCAAACCTTACTTACATTCAATCAAATTAGGAGGATAAAAATGGACATAAACACATTTTGAATGTGGCAGATATTAGTTGGAAGTATGCATGGTCTAATAAAGTGAAATATAAAG
>JAECUM010095765.1:0-37302 GCA_016617855.1 Megalonaias nervosa | reverse complement strand
CAAATACGGTAATGAAGTTCTACCAGACATTATAACACGTAAACACAATAGACTGTTAATAACCAAATACGGTAATGAAGTTTTACCAGACATTATAATACGTAAACGCAATAGACTGTTAATAACCAAATACGGTAATGAAGTTCTACCAGACATTATAACACGTAAACGCAGTAGAATGTTAATAACCAAATACGGTAATGAAGTTCTACCAGACATTATAACACGTAAACGCATAGAATGTTAATAGCCAAATACGGTAACGAAGTTCTACCAGACATTATAACACGTAAACACAATAGACTGTTAATAGCCAAATACGGTAATGAAGTTCTACCAGACATTATAACACGTAAACACAATAGACTGTTAATAACCAAATACGGTAATGAAGTTCTACCAGACATTATAACACGTAAACACAATAGACTGTTAATAGCCAAATACGGTAATGAAGTTCTACCAGACATTATAACACGTAAACACAATAGACTGTTAATAGCCAAATACGGTAATGAAGTTCTACCAGACATTATAACACGTAAACACAATAGACTGTTAATAGCCAAATACGGTAATGAAGATCTACCAGACATTATAACACGTAAACACAATAGACTGTTAATAGCCAAATACGGTAATGAAGATCTATCAGACATTATAACACGTAAACACAATAGACTGTTAATAGCCAAATACGGTAATGAAGTTCTACCAGACATTATAACACGTAAACACAATAGACTGTTAATAGCCAAATACGGTAATGAAGTTCTATCAGACATTATAACACGTAAACACAATAGACTGTTAATAGCCAAATACGGTAATGAAGTTCTACCAGACATTATAACACGTAAACACAATAGACTGTTAATAGCCAAATACAGTAATGAAGATCTACCTGACATTATAACACGTAAACACAATAGACTGTTAATAGCCAAATACGGTAACGAAGTTCTACCAGACATTATAACACGTAAACGCAATAGACTGTTAATAGCCAAATACGGTAACGAAGTTCTACCAGACATTATAACACGTAAACACAATAGATTGTTAATAGCCAAATACGGTAATGAAGTTCTACCAGACATTATAACACGTAAACACAATAGACTGTTAATAGCCAAATACAGTAATGAAGATCTATCTGACATTATAACACGTAAACACAATAGACTGTTAATAGCCAAATACAGTAATGAAGATCTATCTGACATTATAACACGTAAACACAATAGACTGTTAATAGCCAAATACGGTAATGAAGATCTACCAGACATTATAACACGTAAACACAATAGACTGTTAATAGCCAAATACGGTAATGAAGTTCTACCAGACATTATAACACGTAAACACAATAGACTGTTAATAGCCAAATACGGTAATGAAGTTTTACCAGACATTATAATACGTAAACGCAATAGACTGTTAATAACCAAATACGGTAATGAAGTTCTACCAGACATTATAACACGTAAACGCATAGAATGTTAATAGCCAAATACGGTAACGAAGTTCTACCAGACATTATAACACGTAAACACAATAGACTGTTAATAGCCAAATACGGTAATGAAGTTCTACCAGACATTATAACACGTAAACACAATAGACTGTTAATAGCCAAATACGGTAACGAAGTTCTATCAGACATTATAACACGTAAACGCAATAGACTGTTAATAGCCAAATACGGTAACGAAGTTCTACCAGACATTATAACACGTAAACACAATAGACTGTTAATAGCCAAATACGGTAACAAAGTTCTACCAGACATTATAACACGTAAACACATAGAATGTTAATAGCCAAATACGGTAATGAAGTTCTACCAGACATTATAACACGTAAACACAATAGACTGTTAATAGCCAAATACAGTAATGAAGATCTATCAGACATTATAACACGTAAACACAATAGACTGTTAATAGCCAAATACAGTAATGAAGATCTATCAGACATTATAACACGTAAACACAATAGACTGTTAATAGCCAAATACGGTAATGAAGTTCTACCAGACATTATAACACGTAAACACAATAGACTGTTAATAGCCAAATACGGTAATGAAGATCTATCAGACATTATAACACGTAAACACAATAGACTGTTAATAGCCAAATACGGTAATGAAGTTCTACCAGACATTATAACACATAAACACAATAGACTGTTAATAGCCAAATACGGTAATGAAGATCTACCAGACATTATAACACGTAAACACAATAGACTGTTAATAACCAAATACGGTAATGAAGTTCTACCAGACATTATAACACGTAAACACAATAGACTGTGAATAACCAAATACGGTAATGAAGTTCTACCAGACATTATAACACGTAAACACAATAGACTGTTAATAGCCAAATACGGTAACGAAGTTCTATCAGACATTATAACACGTAAACGCAATAGACTGTTAATAGCCAAATACGGTAACGAAGTTCTACCAGACATTATAACACGTAAACACAATAGACTGTTAATAGCCAAATACGGTAATGAAGATCTACCAGACATTATAACACGTAAACGCATAGAATGTTAATAGCCAAATACGGTAATGAAGTTCTACCAGATATTATAACACGTAAACACAATAGACTGTTAATAGCCAAATACGGTAATGAAGTTCTACCAGACATTATAACACGTAAACACAATAGACTGTTAATAGCCAAATACGGTAATGAAGTTTTACCAGACATTATAATACGTAAACGCAATATAATGTTAATAGTCAAAGTACGGTAACGAAGTTCTACCAGACATTATAACACGTAAACGCGTTAGAATGTTAATAGACAAATACGTTAATGAAGTTCTACCAGACATTATAACGCGTAAACACAATAGAATGTTAATAGCCAAATACGATAATGAAGTTCTACCAGAAATTATAACACCTAACGCACATGGCATCCAGTATATGTCCATAGACTGGTATCATCAGCAAAGGGAACAAGTAAACGGGATGAGTACCATTACAGTTCATTAAACCGTCCATGGTCACGCGTTTCAGATCCAACTGGAAACGTCATGGGTCCAGATCTGTGTGTGTGTGTGTGTGTGCGTGTGTGTGTGTCTGTGTCTGTGTGTGTGTGTGTGTGTGTTGGATTTTTAACGTACCTTTAACAATTGTTCAGTCATATAGCACAAACATGTCTGCAGTGTGACAGTTTATAGTGATGTCTAGCACTGGGGCATCATGCCGCAGACATTGTAGCATCATGTCCCACCAAGTCACATTATCCTGACACCAGGCCAACCAGTCCTAACGCTAACCTCTTAATGTTGAGCGCCAAGCGAGGGAGCTGCTAGCAACATTTGTTTTTTAGTTTTTGGTATGACTGGGCCGGGGTTCGAACCCGCGTGCTCCGCCATTCGAGGCGGACGCTCCAACCACCAATCGCATATTCGAGATCTGGGCTCGGCAGTTTGTTGGAATCATCATTAGGACAGACAATATAGACTCTGCACTAAATAACCTAATTGTGTTGATGTGCCGTAAAACACAAAACTAATACAAACCATCGATTAACTTATCATCAAACAAACTAGCAATCTATCTTCATGAATGATATCAATCCAGTGGATGATCCGGAATTATCTTTAAGGTAAATTAGGTAAAGAATCTGTACCACGGGGTTCCCAGTGGGGGTGGGGTGGGGGTGGAACCAGGGGGCAAAGCTCCAGAAGCTCCTAAATTTTAATTGTTTCCATGTAATAATTTTACAAAACTCTCAACTTTTGTTTTGATTCCTTTCTCTTTTTTTGAGGGGGTGGGTGGGTATCGCGACGGCTTCTACCCCAACACCATCGCATGACCCGCCCATATAATCAGTCCAGCAAAGAACCTATGTAATTAATAATATAGGTTGGTAGGTAGGTATAGGTGTGGATTGGTGGGAGGATAGACGGAAGTGTGGATGGATTGATCCCTTCATGCAATACCTGCCAAATATGTTTGCATATGAAGGTCACGAACCTTTCAGTTTTAAAACAAACCTTAAATCCAATGAGCTTGAATCAAATTTCACATCTGCTTGTATGTAAAAAAATACACTTTTCGCTTAATATATTCCCTGACATTATATCAGGTATGTACCTGAACATTAAATACACAATGTATGATACAGAATTCTGGTATTCTACTAGTATAACAGTTTTCTCACCATGTTTTGAATGCAACAATGAAGCCCTGTGCTATATATACATATTTCGTACCTATTTTTATCCCATTAAGTGTACGACCAGTGAGTCATACGTTTATAGCCTTATCTAATGACAGTACCATACCAACCCAATTACATGCACATCTCACTGACATAACAAACTTGTCGACAGATAAAAAGAACGCTTGATAAGAGTTTATAATGATAAAAGGAAAGCAGTTCTATTTGAAACAATTTCCGCACATATCAAAAGGCAGTGCTCTGTTAAGGATGTACATGCTGCTTTTTCAGCATTCTCAGTCGAATATATTTAACAGAACTGGATTACTATAAAAAAACAACAACAAAAAACCCCAAAAGAAACCAAAAATCAAAATAAAATGGCAACTTTGGCATTTATCCTCCATTATGTGTACCTTCCCATGGGTTCCTCCTCTTCTTAGATCGTTGACCGAAAGTGAAGTTCTTTTGCAGCGTTGTCTTGACCTGTTGATAAATTAAGATTGTCATGTCCGTAAGATGTGGATACACACAACTGGTTGAGGTGGTATTCAATGCGTCAATGGAAAACTACGTAAGTCACGTGTAAGTAAGTAGCATAGCAACTGCACACGCAACCCCTGCAAACTGTGTACGAAGGGGGAATTCCCATAAACAAAATAATTGTTTTACTTTGATGGTGCCCCAGAATTAAGCTTTGGGGGAGGCATGCAATTGAGTAAAACATAGTCTGTGGCAACGATTTCAATAATTTGCCGTAAATGTGGCGTTTAACATTGGGGTGGGGTGGGGTGTAATCTCAAACCCTCAGCAGCAGAGAGGGTGAACAGATTTGGGTTTCGCACATACTTTTTTGTCCCAACTATGAGAAAAAAACTGCTATTCTTTATACTTGTTCTCGTCAACAAAGGCAAACAACGAGAACAACTTCGAGGTAGGACCCTTTCTGCTGCTAACAAATGTCTCTTGTGAATTTGCAATTTAACAAATGAACATATTATAATGAACAACTGCAAGTGGTTGTTAAAAACATCTGCAGTCTGCAATAAATGATGTGGAGAATACTGCGCTCCTCATAATCGACTTGTGAAGAAATCTCCTGGTTTGCAAATCTGTATTGGATGTGGATTAGCATCACGGTCTGTTATTTGTGCAGCGTGTGGTGGTAACAAGTACAGCGCGTTAATATATTATTATCGAAATCGGACTTCACGGCGAGGTTTTATCAAAGATAATCCTCCAACTGTACGTAAATATTTACATAATTACGCTAAAGTAACTCCTGTCGTGGTTGATTTTGAAGAAGACCAAAAAATAATAAATGAGCGAGAACAACGAGAAAAACAAAAACAAGAAGAGTACAAGGCGATCGAAGAAGCAGAACGAATAAAGAAGATCTGTAGAAAATCAAGATGTACCTAGAAGAGTATATATCTAAACAATTCACCCTCTGCTGCTATAAATTAAACAGCCAGTATAAATATTATTAATAAATGAATATTGGAGAACCACACTCAGCTAGATTAGCTCGAGAGCGATTACAGGCAATTAGAAAATATTTATCCGCCCGTGATTTAGTTAAGCAACAACTACAATCACGTCAGGAGTCTCAGGTGGAATTTGCAGAAGGTGCAGAACAATTATTTAAGCCGATTGTCGAACCAACAAAGAAAATTGTTACAGCAACTGAGGCAACACAGAAAGCTCTTGAAACATTGCCTGTTGATATTGCTGGTTATATTCAAGCAGCTCAACCACCACCACAACCACCACCACAAATACCACAACCACCAAGAACCAGAACTAAGATAATGGATAAATTTACGCCTGAAGGTATTGCTGCTATCAGGGACCCAACCCAGTTATTTGATATTGCCGCGTTTGGATATTATGAAAGATAAAAATATGTAAAACCAGAATATATTAAATCTCTAAGCTCTGCTAATTGGATCAGGGATGTATATCGCATCTCTACTGGTATTCCAGAAATCAGATCTAATGAAGATATTGAAAGTTTTAACAAATTTGATGAGATTGTAAATAGATATATAAAAGAGGCTGAACAAAGTAAACGATTATTACTATCACCACAACAACCACTACCACGACTACAACAACAATCTGAATTACTCTCACCACAACGATCACAACGACTACAACAAGAGCTACAATGACGAGAACAAGAACGACAAGAAACAATGAAACGATTGAAATCACCACAACAACCACTACAACTACAACAACAACAACAAAAAGCACCAAAACCATTTGAGCAATCACTTCGTGATTATCCAGAATCACCGAAAACACCATCGAAACCAAGTAAAAAAGCACCACCGAAACCAAGAGAGAAAACTGGTGAGGAAGAAGAATATTATGATGCTCCTGGCGCAACTGGAAGTGGTTTAGGGAGTGGCCTTATTACTTGTCCTAATAACGTTCTTGCTGATGTTGATCGACTAGAAATCCTCATTGGAGGAAAACGAGCTGGTAATAATTCCCCAGAAATCATTAATGAAGCAGCTGATATTTGTCAACGATTATTTACAGGTGGAATTATGGATATTAATGTATATCGGTCCCTCATTAATGAAATCGCCGATGACTACCATAGTGACTAAGTCACTGGATTGAGTATGTAATTAAATACAGCTACTATAATAAAATGATCGTACATAGTACTCAACGTGGACTAACCATGGTCAGGGTAATAAATTCACGATTACCAGTATACAAAACAACCTACGGAGATGGACTAGGCGATATTGTTCAGGGTCTGTTTAGAAGGATAGCCCCAAAAGCAATACCGTTTGCAAAGCAACTGGGAATGAAAGCTATTGATGTTGTTCGTGAAAAAGGTATTGGTGCTGTTGGTGATGTTGCTAGTAAAGCATTCTCAGCAATCAAAGATAGACTAGCACGATTAATACGACGAAAACCTCAACCAGTAAAATTACCTAGCACTGAAGTAATGCCTGCAAATGTCAGTAAAATAATAAATCAAGCTGCTAATCAAAAACTAGCAGAGTTGGCTGATATTCCATTATCAGAAAAAGAAAAAAATATAACCGCTAGTCTGATAGCAGGAAGTGGTCTTCGTTTTAGACGATAAAAATTATAATAAAGATGTTCAAACGTATATCTGATCCAGCGTTCGACATGGATGCACCAGTACTCAAGGATGAGTCTGTGTGTGATTATCAATATTATTCTTACGACGCACGAGTTCCAAATCAGCCTGGAAAGATTGAACTGCAAGTTCAGGATACAAGCAGATATTTTCTACCCGCTGAGGCGTTTATTGAAGTAGAGGGTGAAATTTTAAATAACGCTGTTCCTGCAGCACCAGTAGAATATGGAGCCGATGTTAGGGTTGGTTTTGTTAATAATGGCATCATGGCGTTGTTTGATAGTGCTACGTACATGATTGACGGAAAAAATATTGAATCAATTCAGAAAGACGTTGACGTTGCTACAACAATACTTGGTCTTGCGAGATACAGCGACGATTATTCAAGATCGGCTGGACCATCAATGATGTTTGCGAAGGATACTTCTGACCACCCTGACAATAGAAATCAGATTACTCGACAGCCCAATAATCGAGCTGTTCCTCCTGTTGCTGCTGCTATTGAAGATCTATATTTTCCAAATCCAGAATTCAACTTAGTATTTGCAGCACGTAGATCAATGTTAAAAGGTAACAGAAGAGCGTTTTCATGTGCGATTCCACTGTCACATATCTTTGGATTCTGTAGAATGTCAGAAAGGTTATTTTTGGAGCCAAACATACGGTTGTACTATTTCGAAAAGGTACTGACGATGATGCAATATGGCGACCTATTGGTGATGCTGGTAAAGTAGTACTAACGAAACTTTCATTGTGGATGCCGGTGATAACTCCGTCAATATCTGAAGAAGACCGATTGCTATCTTTTATGAGTCAAGGCGGTAAATCAACGTTGTCATGGTTGACAGTGACCACAGATGCTTTTCAAAGTAACATTAATGGTTTATTTACATGGCAAACAGCTTCTCAGCAGGGTGTTTCTGCACCAAGACACGTATTTATCGCATTACAAGATGCTACACGAGTAAATAATCAAACGCGTAGTATTATGATATTTGACAAACTTGGTGTTTCTGAGGTTTCATTAAGGATAAATGGACATCAAGAACCATTCGAGGATATATTACTGAATTTCGATCAAAATCATGTAGCACGTGCATATCATCGTCTTATGTCGTTTATGGGGCGTGATCAGAACATTGATACTGGTTTACAAATGTCACAGTTAGATTTTACAACCTTATATCCGATTTATTACTTTTCGCTCGAACATTTAGATTTAACCAGACAATCAGTAGTTGATATAATTTTTCGAGCTCGTGTGACGCGAGGAGCTATTGCTGATTATAGAGTAATAGCCGTTATACTCAGCGATAAGACGATGTTACATGAAAGTGTTGGTGGACGAATGAGAGTCGTTGATGCCCCAGTAGAAAATATGTAACACATAATTAGATCATCTATTATAATTATAATGTCATATCATCAGGCTAGTGTTACTCTGACTCCTGGTCAGATTAAAAGGCTACAATCAGCATCAAAAAATAACTGTGGAATAAAAATATCGCTAAAAAAGAACAGATGAGCGGTTCAAATAAATTATCGTTGACCGAGCGTCAATTCAGAAACTTCAATGAAGCCAAAAAATCAAATAAAGGTATAAAACTTAATCTTTCTGCGGGCGCTATCAAAGACATCGCTAAGACGGGTAGTATATTTCCACTTCTCGCAGCTATACCAGCATTAATAGCCGTCGCAGCCCCAGCTGTTGCAAAAGCAACTGCATTAGGCGCTGTTGGAACCGCTGCTGGAATGGCATTAAAGAAAACAACCGGACAGGGAATAAGAAGAACATCCAAAAAAAAGGGAAGAGGTCTAAGATTGCCAGGGACCCCATATTCTTACGGAAAGGGTCTAAGAGTTCCCGGGACAGTTTACTGATATCGCCTATGTCCAATTTTGATTTACTCGACGCTGCTAAAAAACTAAAAATAAAAAACTTCAGAGGTGTTTTTATGCGCGATCAATTACCTAGAACTGCTAGCAGTTCTGAAACTGGTACTATTAATCTCGATAAAAACTCTGGACCAGGCACGCATTGGGCTGGATATGCAATTGATCCACGTGGAATTATTTATTTCGATTCATATGGATTAGCGCCACCTAAGGAATTTCTTCATTATGTCAGCAATAATATTGCTCCAATCTGGTATTCAACGTTACCAACACAAACATTAACTGATCCACCAATATGTGGTCGTGAAGTACTTAATGTACTTGATGCTATATCAAAATCAACAAAACCACCTCATAAAGTCGTGCATGAATATACCACATTGTCACATTTAAACAGACATTGATAAATATAATGGTAGATATTTACGGAAGATCTTCTCGCAAAGCTCAGCAGCAAGGTGATTTATCTAAATATGCAACTATTGATCAGCTCAGAAATGAAATCGATGATTTATTAAATATTACAAGTGTGGATCAAAATGAAGTCGTTGTTTTTCAGGATAAACAAGGACGATTAAAAACGAGTAACATACAACTGCCAGATGTACTCATACGAATTCCTACCGCAGTTGTTGATAATATCGTTATTTTCTCCGATCAGGGTAAAATACAAGATTCTGGTAAGTCAGTTAACGATTTTATCAAGCGAGCTGGTGATTCATTCACGGGTACATTATCATGAATCGAAATAAAATTATAGACCTTGGAAATCCAACCGTAGATACAGACGCCGCAACAAAAAAATATGTCGACGATCAAGAATCTAAGTACGTGTTAGTCAACGGTGGTATAATGCGTGCATTTCTCAACATGAATAATAATGGTATTAATAATCTTAGAACACCAGAATCAGATTTTGACGCTGCAACGAAGAAATATGTAGACGATAGCAACATTCCTACGACAACTTCGCTAAAAACAATCAATAACGAAATGACCACATGCAATGTTACTTTTACTAGACACGTGGAAACGTTTTTAAATTTTCGTAGAAACATAAACGAAACCATTAAAGATTTTTGGGGGGGAACAACCAACCGTTGACATAAAACTAGCCGACGTTAACATGAAACTCAATGATATTGTTAGTGGAATACCTAATATTGTTCAAAAAACTAATCTGATTAAAATTCCACACGGACAAATTAAAAATATCGTGTACACAGTAGCATCAGGATCAACAACATGGACACCACAAAATAACACTCTCGGACATACCGCAGAAGTAACTGGGTTATACAGGCTATCCTTGTACGGTTCGGAAATTACTGCGGCAACTTCATTATCACCGAATGTACATCGTAATCCTCTATTGGTAATGCTAACCAAGAACATCAAAGAAACGTTTACGTTAACATCAACGGAAACATCCCCGAGACGTTACTGGTGGTGCCTAGAATTCGTAGCTGAATCTTAATTAAATGATGTTGATAGTATAATGAATCAAGTGACTGAGTCACTTATCGACGTTCAACGTCACAGATATAATCAAGTGTGTAAATGTCAGACTGAATTAAAAAATATCATCGACGATTATACAGCAAAAGTAAAAAAATATCGCAGGCGTATGGTTGTCATTGATATAATCGTTTACTCAGTTTCCGCTGTTGTTGGTGGATCCGGATTATTATTATCAACGATAATAATGACAGCGCCTGTAGTTATAACAATCGTCGTTTCAACGGCAACAACATGCGCAGGTATTTTCAGTATTATCGCTAAGAAGATAGCTACATGTACAAATGATAAATTGCACGAGTACATAATAAAATTACACACAGCAGCAGCGGCGTATTCTAAATTATCATCGTATCTTTCTGCGTATCTCAGCGATGGTAAAATATCTGATGAGGAGTTCACAACGATAATGAAAACCTATGATGAAGCATTCAGAATCGCTGACAATAATCGAGGTGAATTAAATAATAACAATAATAATAATGACTGAGTCTTCAGCAGCGTCGTGAGAATTACTTCAACAGATCGTCACTAATACAACACCGTCAAAAACTACAATGATTTCTTTAAGTTCGACCAATCCTGAATTTAGTGTTAACTTTCCAACCGCAATTCCTGCAAAAGAAATAGCATTAGCACAGTTACGGGTTTATTATAGCTGGCCTAATATTAGATCAAAACCATTTGGTGGACTACAGCCAAATAATTCATTAGTATTCGCAAATAAGAATAAACCTGATGGAGCTCCTGATTGGCGAGTAGTTAGTATTCCAACTGGCAGTTATCAGATAGAACAGATCAACGATGAATTTCAACGCAGAATTAAATCCATTACAGGAAAAGAATCCAAAATAGCGATTACTGTTTACGAACCAACATTATCAGCGGTGATTGAAATAAATTCCCCTGATTATCTCGTAGACATTTATCAAAGTTCGATTAGATCATTATTAGGATGGCCTGAAGTTCCTCCAGACCAAAAATCAAATGGAATTCCAGAACCAACCAAAAATGAATTTCTCACAACGGAAAAAAAATTCATTAAAGATCCAGAATATCGAAATAAAAATCCATGGTCTTATATATTATTTGAATTTGATCCAAGCGACGATAGATATTACTTTACTGATTTCGACGGTCGAAGGACCCCTAAGATAACTAGATCAGCATTTAATTTTATCAGAGACGCAGATTGAGAGAGAGATTGTTGATGAAGAATTTTTAAAAGAATTTTTAGATCTTCTTAAACCCGAATACGATAAAACACTTAATTATTTAAGAAGTTTATTTATTTCATTATCTCAATATTATAGCGATGGTGTAAAAAATCAGATAATCGTGTTAATAAAACATTTAAATAGGATCCTATTTGATTTATACATCGCCAATCGAAGTATTATAAACGTTGCGACTAAACTCGATAGAAATATTTACACACATCTAGAACTTAAGAAATTATTCCTTGATCATTACAAAATAACAGAAAAAGATTTACAAACATTTATAATACCAAATTTAAATAACGCTGAAATGAAGAAAACACTCAACGATGTCATTGATGAATATTTCCCTAAAATACATGCAGCGTGGATAAAAATATCCCCACCACCGGTTATTCTTAAACATAACAACGATCCATACGGTGGAGGCCGTCATATCTCGCCTCAAATTGTTAATATAACATCAACGATCGCGGTCAATCTAGTATGTGATGTAATTGATGGCAGCTATCAAGTAGACCTTGAGAAATCTAGCCAGACCCAGCAAGGTTATATATTATACTCATTCAGTCCTCAAGCTCCGCCTGGGTGGTTAATTGTATCTGAACCAATTAACCCCGTTTATCTACGTGTACATAATCCATTATTGTCGAGAATAAATTTCAAACTTACTGACCAGACAGGATACATTTTGGATCTACGAGGAGAATCACTTAATATTAATTTGTATATACGCTCGTAGAGTAAATATTGCAGTTGTCGTACTTATTCTAATGGAACCCAACAGTACATGTGATAGTGCACCAACATTGTTTTTGATAATAATAAGTATTTTTACATATTGTTCGTTTAGCGAATAAATTCTTTTGCAATCGGCGCATTATTCAGAAAATATTATAGATCTGAGAAAATTTACTTGTTTGGTGTTATTTTTGCTTGTTTTATGTTATTTTTGCTTGTTTTTTTAGTCATTTTTGCTCGTTTTTTAGCTGTTTTTTAGTCAAATTTCTAACCTGGTACGGGTCAAACCCCTAGGGTTTCTCTAAATGATTTTCGTGTTTTTTGACATTTCTTCCTAAAAATAACAAATTTTGAGCAAAAAACAGCAAATAATCATCAAAAAACGAACAAAAAATGATCAAAATTATACATGTTTATGAAGAAAATGTCAAAAAACACGAAAATCATTTAGAGAAACCCTGGGGTTATTGCCCTCAGAGTTTTTCAAAATCTAGTAGATTTTCGTTGATTTTCAGGTACTTTTCATGCAAAAAACGAGATTTTCGAGCAAAAAACCAACAAAAACGAGATTTTTTAAACAAAATCAGCGAATAAAAAAAAAAAAACACTAAATATTTTAATCAGCACAACATTCTCTGATTTGTAACAGCTTGTAGAATCCTTGGCAGGTCTCTATCTACACATTTATTATACATTTTCTCTCAAAACGCAGAAAAAAATATTTTTTTCACTGATTTTCTCATGGTAATTGATTATATAATGAAGCGCGATAACTCTGCTCTGTCTCTGTAGAACAAATTAAACAATTATCTCCCTTGTAATACATGTATTTATAATCGAGTTATTTCAGTCTCTATACAGACAAGATATATATCGTTTTTCGTTAATTATTTAGTGATTTATTTGTTTTCTGTAAGCAATTAGCTGTTAGTGAAGCAGCAATTTGTAACAGAGAGAGATATTGATGCATATTTTGACTCTGATAACCTTAAATTCACGTCGTTTTATACAATGCGCTGAATCTCAAATCAAGGTTATTTTTAGCTCGTGTAACACATGTATTATTTACGTAACGAACGATAACTCGTGCAGAAGATATAATATTTTATACAGCGTTGTATATAATATGTTTGAAAAATTAAGTAAATTCACGTTACAGTTCTACAATAACTGATTTTATTCAGTATCTTGTTGAGTTAGCTATATAATAATTTTAAAACGTATATATTTATGAATTGGGAAGGTGGTGCAATGGTATAGTATTGTGTTCTCGTACTCAAGGTTCGTGGTTCGAGACTCGTGACTGCCACTTGGCGGCGTTGGCGATTTTGATGCCGTTTTTCAATATAATTGGGGGGCGCAAGTAACCCTTGAGATTTCATGTACCCCTCACCATGTTGAACAACGTGGTGAGTGTATTTTTGCATTTACCCGGGGTTTGATTTGGAGGGGTTTTACATGAAATCGTAATGCCTAGACTCTGTGTCTATGCACTTGCGCCTCCCAAAATAAACAGTAGGGTGATGTGAGCTCGTGACCTTGTGACCTCACTGAAGGGTACCCACATAGGGGCATTCAGAAAGAATGTCCGCTGGACCAAAAAGTCTCAATAAGATGCCTGTGGACCATAAGACAGGTCTTAACCATGAAGAGTGCCCATACAAAAAAAAAAATCAGGCAATAGATGCCATATAAAAAAGGAACTCTTAGGATCTTATTGGTAAAGGCTTTACCAGCAGAAGGGACCCTAGTGGAATGGTAGACCGAATGTCATCGCTGCTGTTTATTTTTGATAAAATAAAGACCAAAGTTAAAACTTATTTTAAAGAAATAAATATATATATATATATAATGAACTATGAAAACATTAATGATATTATTTCTGCTATTGAAAAATTAAAACATGACGGAATAAATCTCTCTGATAATCTTGATCCTCAGAAAATTATGTGTGATTTTGAATCATTACAGCAACGAAAATTTGAAAATAAATACACATTACCTTCCAATTACAGATTCGTGAAATCGATTTATCAGTATATGTTAGAATCTTTGGCAATGGTAAACGACACACAGGTAAAGCTATTTGCACCTCTTGCACGTTCAATCGAAAATATCAGATCCGAACTATCTCGTGAATACGAAAGAAAAAAAATTATGGACAATCGTGTAATGCAATTGAGAAAGATTATGTTATCTGATTCTGTCAAAAGTGAAAGTGAGAGCAGTGACAGTGAAGGTGGACCTATAACTGTGGTGATTGCTAAACAAAGGCCTTGGCAAAATTGACAGTCGAAATATATACAGTAAAAATTTATTGTTTTGAAGAGTTATTTGACGTATTCAAATATTATCTGCTGGTTGTATTTTATTGAATATGCAGATTTGTATGTTTTATTTGCGACAAATTGTACCTATCGTGAATGTATGCCAAAATATCTACCTGCTGCGTTTATTGAAGGGAAAGTTATTTCTTGGCCTGTTTCTGCATTTATGGATTTAATAGCTCTCTTTTTGAATACTTTACACGTTCCTGTATTTCCACGTCTAGAATTTTGACTCTGTGTTGTAACTTGCAGATTAGATAAATGATTATTCTGGGGATTCCCATCAAAGTGGTCAACTACAAGTCCGTTTTTAATCAATCCAAAATAACATTCAAAGATGAACCTATGTGAGAAATAATTTTTACCTCTACCAACACTGAATCTAAAATAACCAAATTTATCAAGACTACCGACTGGTTTTTTTGATCGGCAGTTCCTGATCACGCCATCACGAGACGCTTCATAATTTTTGATGATCGGATGTGCTACAAATTCGTTTTGCTCCATTTATATAATAATATTATTTGTCTAAATCATTATTTTGAAATCTGGCCAGATAATCCATTGCGGTTTTTATAGGGGATTTACCTGACAATGTCAAGGTATTATTTTTTTGTCATAATAACGTTTCAGTTCTCTATATTTTTTACCACCGCATTTTACACATAACTGAGTTTTTCCTCTGACTCCAATACCACACCGAACACATGGTTTTGGTCCTGTACTTCCATGTTTGATACTCTGCATGTGATTTCCGCAGTATTCGTTTACACATGGTTTATGACAATGAGAGATATGTCCAAGTTTAAGCCAAACGCACTTATTCCTTGTTTGAATCATTATATATATACTAAAATTCAATTTAAATATTTGTCTTAATTATAATAATGGAGGAATTATCCGAAGTTGAACCTTCCGCCGTCTCGGCGGGACCTAGATTTGATCTTGACAGACTACCAGAATATAAATTTAGTGTTTCGATGCAAGATCTAGCTTTAACGAATGCGGATATAACTAAACGTATCCGTGAAGCCAAAAAGGAATTTCGTGACGATGGTGCTGCTCATGTGTGGTCAACATTCAGGATCGGAAATACTGTTAATATGATGAATGACAAACGAGGAAAAGTAATTATTAACCACCTTGATAATCAAAAATATTTTATTTTAATAAAATTTATTGTAAGTACAGATGACGATATTTGGATTATTCGTGATGAGCGTGATCCAGTACATGTACAGTCGGGAAATAATATTGTTCTCTTAAATAATAAATCCAAACCTGGAATACTGATTGGTATTGATAAGCCGTATTATGAACGAGGGGTATCCTGTGACTGCTGTTATCTATGCAATATATCCGCTGAATGATAAACCTGACGTTAGGGATCTCAAACCGATGAGAGTGTCGAGAATAAACTATGTAGCTGAACGAGTTACAGAACATTTCACAAACGCGATACGTGCTAATGGCTTAACAGATTTACGACGTAAAAAAATAAATACATGGGCAGAAACAGTTAAAGATACTGGAGCATCTATTAAAGATGTTTCTGAGCTGGGAAAGATATTAAAATTTCCAATAACAGTGAGGACATTAACCGGAGAGATTTTGTATAAATCAAAATATGAATCAAGAGGAGCTTCGATAGATGTCGTTGATCATAACGCACATGCATGGACTAATGCTGTAACAATATTTCCACGAGACAGAACGATTAAATTTTATGGTGGTCATATATCTGATTTTATCAGAAATATCAGTAAAAGTGACCCTATGTCTGTTTGGTTATTTCAAAGGTCAAAACATGATTACGATCAATTTGTACGGCCTAATGGTGATATTTATCGTACAGAATCTCTTCATGAAGAAATGAGAAATCTTGCGCTGAAATATACTTTTGACGATGTCAAGGTTGGAGAATTATTAAATAATTGTTTTACCGTACCATCGGTTGCTGCCCATTTCGCTCAGGAGAAAAATTCATGGAAACCGACACAATCGGAATTTCTTGAAGATGTCCAGAAAAGTTGTATAGAATATGGACACGGTGGATTATGGAATACCGAATACGACTATAGTGACGTTATTTCAGTTGATATGGTAGCATGTTATCCTGGGAGTTTTCTTGGATATGGAGAATGTTCTAAATACTTTAAGAGATTTGGAACATCCATCACATGAGATGACCAGAGTTGCGATAAATGGACCCTTACCAGATTTTGACTTAACCGGATTTGCCTATGTAGAATCATTCGAGTTCGCAGAAGATCTCCATGCTATTACTTATGTTTGGTTTGGAAGACATTTTTCAGAAAAATGTTGGTTTCCAATAGTACTATTGCGATATATGCTTGATGCTGGAATTTTAATATCGTTGAGAGTAAATGAAGCAATTATATCGTATAGTCCACAGAAGCAAGTTTGGTTACCAGAACCTGTCGATGATGCCAGGAAAGAATTCCTTGATCTTGACGAAGATGACCGTAAATGCAAGGACGATGAAAAACTTGCAAAAGATCTTGGTAGAAAGATAATCGGTAAGTTTACTCAAGGTAGTTCATACGATTATAAACGACACTGTACAAGATTGATTATGGACGACGCTGAGCTAGATTTTATAATCGCTGATACAACGGAAAAAAACACATTTATAAGCCGATGTAATGCTTATTTATCAGATGGAACCAAACTAGGTACGATTGTGAGCTATATTGATGGCGACTCACCACAATTTACTCATTTAAGATCTTCGATGCTAGCCTATGTTTCGATAAATCTATTGTCGATGATAAATAGATTTCCTCGTTACGCTGTCAGGGTTGCTATGGATTCATTTTATATACATAAAAAATATAAGGATTTATTAAAACCGCTACTCGGTGATGGTGAATGGGGAACATGGAGGATAAAGCAAGAAAATATACTTAGTTATTCTGAATCTGCCGATGTTGAAATTAAGGAAATATATTACAAAATTAATAATCAAGTTTCAAAGTCATCTGCACCATCTGTATACGATCCTGTGGCTAGACAGAAGACTGTTTATCTTAACGGATGCGGTGGTTCAGGCAAAACAACACGTGCGATTACATTATTCATGAATAATAATTCAGATATAATTGTTTTGACACCTACACATAAATTAGCCAGGGAAATAAAAGAACGACGAGTAAAATCATGTACATATCATAGTTTCTTTAGATGGTGCGGAGACACATGGACTCCTGAACGAATGGGTGAAAAATATATACCTAAGTATATTATATGGGACGAGGTAGACACAGTACCGTTAGAAATATTAAAAATATTTCTTGAATGGTTATTGACAAAGAATGCTGCTGTGATAATGTGTGGCGATCATGGTCAACCACCACCCTTTGTTGGACAATCTCCACATGAATGGCTGAAGAATAACGTAGATTATTATGAAGAAATAAATGATGACTATAGAGCTATTGATGAACCGCTGAAAGAACTTAAAAGATTAATCAGACTACAGCCAGATAAAATACAATGTGAGATAATGCGTAAAGTAATTCCAGAGACTTCTATGAATAATTTTCTGAGTTTATGGAGACCTGCTGATTTGATAGTCGCAAGTAGAAAGATAGTTCGTGATGAACTACAGGAGAAATTATTTCTGTTACATAAAGAAAAGTTTTTAGATCTACCTGTACCTTTGTGTTATCGCCCAGCAGATACTCGACGACAGAATATTGAAGTTGAAATTCCTGGTGCCTTGGTTCCACCAAGGATACAAAATCTTGTACTGAATGATATTGTTTTGGTTGCTGTTGATGTTGTTGAGAGTGCATTGAGCACGGATAAATCTCCATGGACGTTAGGATACGCTATAACGATCCATTCTTCACAAGGATTAACTATCTCTGATACAAATATCTGGATTGTAGATGATCGGATCGAATGGTCGAATTTAGTCTATCTTGCAGTATCTCGTGTCAGAAGAATATCTCAACTGCATAGGGTTATTATAAGTTTTACAGAAAATAATGATCAAACTGTTAATAATAACATAATAAGAAAAAAACTATCTGGTTATAAACAATGTGACAAAAAAAATAATCGTGATTTTGATATCGATACTGAATTTATTATAACACTAAAACAACGACAGAATAATCATTGTGCAAGCTGTAACTGTAATATGTTATGGTAATATTCGAATAATAATCCAAGACAATGTACCGTAGACAGAATTAATAGTGATCTCGGTCATATACGTGATAATGTGATGCTAACCTGTCTTGAATGTAATCGACGTAGAGGTTCTGGTTATGTAATTGTCTGTGGTGGTAATTGTGTATCCGCAGGAATTACTTGTAATTGTTCACGCACAAATCCACGTTGAGGGGCTGTAGAAACTAGTCTGTAGAGGAGGTCTACCAGTGGATCTAACCACGCTAGAAATTGTATGTGTAGTCACGCTCCAGACAGGAGCAGTTGCTCTTTTTTTACCTCATTCAAGTTCACCAGGTTCATATAAATATCTTACAGTTACATTACCTAATACTGGTTGTTCACGGCGTTGTCCGTTATCGCTACGGGGTATGTATTTTTTTGTAGTCGCATTAGAAGGTTTCATGGAAGTTGCATGAGTAATTTCATTATTTAATGCAGCTATCACACTTGGTAACCTTGCAACCGATTCACGAGATCGCTCACCGGACTTAAAGTTAGTAGATATTTCCTTTGCATATTGATATCCAAATAACTGCTCAGCTCAGCAAGTGTTCGATTAAATCGTTCAACGATTGCCTGATCACGATGAATTTCAGTATGTCCTCATCTGATTTTAACGTTATGTCGCTTCATCAATGATGATACTGCACCAAGAAATTCTTTGCCAGGATCAACCTGTAATAACTGTGGCCATCGTAGACCACCACGTTGATAAATTCGTTCAAACGCAGATGCAACTTCAGATGCTGTCTTTGCTGATAATGGTTCCGATTCTTTATATCTACTTGCAACGTCAACAACAGTTAATGCGTATTTATACGTGCGTGATTTTCGTCCACGTGTTTTAATAGTATCGTGCGGTAAAAACAAAATATCTGCTTGATGAACTTCATTAGGGACGCTGACATCAAAATGTGCGTATTGAATTTTTTTAGGTGGACTTAGATAGGTTTGCCATATTGCCTGTCGTGCTAACCACGCTGCAGCAACAGAACGTGAGACTTTTGCTGCTTCAAAGTTTAGTAATCGCTGCTTTGCCTCTCCAATATCCTCTTGGGGAATAATAAATGGATTCCATTATAATAGTTATATAATTAATTACCAGCCCCTAGCATTATTTTACCTTTCATGGCAGTTTTTACTAGAAAACTAGCGAGTTTTTCTCTGACAGATTTATTAGGTATAGAATTTAACGCATGAATCAATTTCACATCTGCGAGATGCCGTTGCTGCAAATCTTTACTTTTATACGCAACATCATGAACATGACATGCTTAATCAATCTTATTTACTGGATGCTCTCCTGGTCTTGGTTGATCTTGATCATCAAGTCGGATATTAAGTCGAGTTCCAGGACTACAATAATTATATCCAGGAAGGTGTTTCTCACCGGGGTATTTAGCCCATGGAACTCCTGGCAATTTCCCTAATGAAGCGGCTATATCTCCACCTAACACTTTGTGTCCGGAGATAAATTTATATTTTTGTGTGCCACATTTTACACATTTACCTGTAATTGCACGTCTTTTATTTCTTGTTGTTATTGTTGTTAATTCAGCAGTGGGTGTAGATGCTCTACATCGAACACAATATAAACTCATATTATTTATTATATGGATATAATTGATTTCTCAGCGACACGAAAACAAGAACCAGTAAAACACCATCCAGCGCTTCCAAATTCTATCAGAATGATTATAATAGGTCCATCTGGATCTGGTAAAACACAATTATTACTTAATCTGATAATGAGGTATCTCAAGTGGGACAAATTATATTTAGTGGCACCATCTGTAGATGATCAAAGATGTTATGAAGTACTTAAAGATTTTAATCAAAATGCAAAATTATTGAATGAAGATGGCAACGATATTGTTGATTTTATCACCGATATTGATGAAGCCCCATCCGTAGATGACTTAGATGGATTCATCAATAATCTCGTAGTATATGATGATGTGATGCTGGACAAACAATCAAATCCAGCTAGAATATTTTCTCGAGGTAGGCATAAAAATACTGACGTGATTTATGTTACACAATGATATACGCAAATACCTAAGGTAATCAGAGATAACTGTAATATTTTGGTTGTGTTTAATGGAGTAGATAATTATACTTTACAGAATATTTATTATACTTGGTGTTCAGGAGACATGGATATGATTAAATTTAAAAACTTCTTTTCAAAAGCACAAGCTGTTCCGTTCGGATTTATAACAATAAATTTACATGACCCAAGATCAAGATATCGTATAGGTCTGGATAAAATCTTTGGTTAATTTGTTCATTATAATATGTTCATTTGTTAAATTGCAAATTCACAAGAGACATTTGTTAGCAGCAGAGAGGGTCCTACCTCGATGTTGTTCTCGTTGTTTGCGTTAGTTGACGAGAACAAGTATAAAGAATAGCAGTTTTTTTCTCATAGTTGGGACAAAAAAGTCTGTGCGAAACCCAAATGGTCTGTTCACCTTCTCTGCTGCTCCCTCATCCAGGTCGGCGAGTTATTGTACCGTAATTTCAAGTTCAAGGGAATGTCAGGTTTGAGCGCTTTTCTTCAGTACTACTTCGTATATAAATCATGTAACATAAGATTATTGGAATGTTCATTATGAGTGATTTAAGGGTGTTTGTGTGACAGTGCCACATACGCTTTGATGTGCATATGTGAATGGTAGCTACGATGTCGTAGTCTCGACATGGGCCACGAGGTATGGGAACTTAGTAATAATGTTGATGGTCGATACAGTATTAAAGACTCGCGTGGGTGGGTGTGGTTTCACATAAAGCTCGTGTGGGTGGGTGTGCTTTTTGACGCGAAGACTCATTAGGACTTATGAAACTTTTGTGATCTATTTTAATGGTTCTCAGCTTGTGTCTCTATCTGTCTGTCTGTCTGTGTATCTTGAATTAGATTGTAATTTATTCTTAAACAGCAAGCTTTTATTTTATTGTTCATACTGTGTACTAGTCAGTCATCTAGGTATCACCTGTATACTGGAAAGAAATACAAAAGAAAGGTGGAAGATGTAGTAATTATATTTGAATATTATCAACATTTTTTGGATTGTATCACAACATTTTCCTATAGTGATGCTGCACACTTTCCCTTGATGCCATTGTGCAGTTCTGTTAATTAAGCTTCATTTGTAGCTGTGTCTGCATGTCTGGTATATTATTAATTACAATATTTCTATCGTTATAATCTTTCAATCACGTAACAATTACCAAGTGGACAAACATTTCATCAGTTACATAGTGGATCTAAATCTGAATAGAATTGTTATTGAATTAGGATCCACTGGAACATATCTTAATCAGTCACATGTCATTAGATCTGTTACGAGTCTATGCTCTTAAAATAAGTAACAGAAAAGAGTGAAAGACAACAAACTTTATAAAATTTAACACATAATTTATTTCCCAAGAATACATAAGTGAAAATGAGAAAAAAACTACTTTTGGTATTGCGAATTAAATTCCAAAATAATCCAAGAATTACAGACACACGTACTAATAATTTAAAGTCCTGAACAAAACTCAGTACAAATCCCGAATAAATCCAAAACTGAAGGCGATGACGTGGCTGTCATAGCTTATAGAGTGTTGATGTGTCGACAGTCTTTTGTTGAATCACAGTAATATAATTCCAGATTTAAATTCAGTATAAATTCCAGTGAATGTCTCTATCCAAGAATTTTATCAGAGCGCTTTTGTATTTCCAGAGAAAATAATCACTTGAATTCATTAATTTGAAGAAAATATAATTCAGCCCAACTGGTCACAACATAATACACCTTTAAAGTGCTGGATGTTAAAGTACGAATGACCAAGTCCCCGCAATTACAAGATTATATAGTTTTCTTATTGACCTCAGGTCACAATTAGCATATTCTATTTAAAAAAAAATACTTAATGGAAAATAACCTTCTAGAATGAACCTGATGTTTACAAAATCAAAACCATAACCTGTAAAATTCAATTAGGAAATTCCAAAACCCTGACCGAAATTACAAAACCATGACCCAAATAAACATATTACTTCTTCTATTAATAAAGATCCTGATATTAAGCCCATATACAGAGAGAATAATTTAGCAATGTATTAGTTATTTACATAAAATGACATAAAACAGTCAATCAGGTCAAGCAGAAAGAACTCAGTTTTGGACAAGGTCAAGTCCAGCATACAATGTTACATTACAATAGCATGTAATGAAATAAAAAAATAAAAACTAACAAATAAACAATTAAATTAAATATACATAACACTTCCCCTCATAAAGAAAAAGAAAGATGTACGCAATAAAGCTTTCTTTTACTAGAAGTCAAACATACATGTGGTAACAAAAATTACATAAGATGAAATCTTATGAATGACACAAAGTATACATGAGACAATATATTTCTATACACGTGAATGTGCTATTAAATTGTCTTTTACCTTGATGTGCCAGGTGTCAATATTATATTCCTGCAACATCAAACTCCACGTTAATTATCTCTGAGTTTTGTTTTTCATCTTGCTGATGAAAGTAAGAGGGTTGTGATCACTGATCACAATAATCGAAGAAGGAGCTGAACTAATGTAGACTTCAAAGTGTTGTAATGCTGATATCTAAGCCAAACATTCCTTCTCGATTGTGGAATAATTTCTCTGTTGCTTATTTAATTTCTTCGAACAATAGCACACTGGATGATCTACACCATTTTTGTCTTCTTGAATCAATACTGATCCAACCCCAATATCACCTACATCAACAGACAGTTTAAATGATTGACTGAAATATGGAGCTGTAAGAACTGGTGCACTCTTAAATATGGCCTTTAACTTGTCAAAGGCCTCCTGACATTTTTCAGACCAATGAAACTTGGGGTTTATTTGCTAAAGAAATTTGTCAGGAGGTCAGCAATTATGGAAAAATTGGAACAAAATTTCAGATAGTATCCAGCCATACTCAAAAATTTCATCAGTTGCTTCTTACTGATAAGCACATGGAATTCAGAGATAGTCTTCACCTTAGTATTTATAGGTCTAACTTGTCCATTTTCCACGATATGTCCTAGAAATGTTTCACAAGCCAAGCAAAACTCACTTTTGGATAAAATAATTGTCAAATTTGCACCACTGAGTCTGTCAAAAGAATTTCCGAATTGTCGCTAAATGATCTATCCGGCTGTCGTTGTAGATGATGACATCATTGATGTAAGCATCACAGTTATCTAGACCAGATGTAATCAATGTTCATTAAACGCTTAAAATTACTAGGCAAACCTTTCATCCAAACGGCATCACTTTATATTGATAAAGTCCATCTGGAGTCACGAATGCCGAAATTTCCATTGCGCATACCGTCAGTGGAATTTGCCAAAATCCTTTCAGAAGGTCAAATTTGGTGACATACTTGGTATTTCCAATTTTATCAATGCAGTCATCGATTCTTGGTAATGGAAATGAATCTGTTTTAGTCACACAGTTCAACTTTGTATAATCAGTGCACATGCGGGAAGTATTATCTGGCTTCGGAACAAGTATTCATGGTGAACTCAGTCACTTTTACTCGCTTCAAGGAAATCATTCTCCAGCAAATACTGAATTTCTTTTTTGAAACATTCCTGCTTGAGAGGGTTCATCCTGTACGGGTGTTCTTTCACAGGTGTGGAATTTACAATTTCAACGTCATTGTAGATTTTATTTGTTCTTGCATGAACATCTGGACGGAAGTGCTCATATTCAAGTAATAACTGCTTCAGTTCATTCTTTTCTTGTTGCTTCAGATGTGAAAGTTTCTGGTCCAGATTATTCAAACGTTCTGAATTCCGAAGATTTATTACTCCAAAATAAACAGAGTCCGATTGCATTATATCGCTTTGGTCCTCAGTGTGTGGGACAGGTACAACTGAATAAACTGCATGATTAACCTGGCTACCTCTATCAAAATACTCCTTTAACATATCTATATGGCAAAGTTATTTTTGTTTTGGGCCTCCCAGGAGTATTTATGATATAATTTAAACCATTTACTTTCTTTTCAACTGTGTAAGGACCATACTATTTGGCCTGAAGAGGATTCTGTGGTACGGGCAAGAGAGCCAGAACTCTGTCTACAGGCTGAAAACTCCTTTCCTTTATATTTTTATTATACCTTGATTTCATATTTGACTGAGTAGAGTGCAGATTAGTTTTTGCAACCTCACAAGCCTTTGACAACTTATACTTAAAATTGGGAACATAATCCAGAAGGTTAATCTCGGCATCTTCATTAGAAAGACGTTTCTCTTTGAACAACTTCAGTGGTCCACGCACAAGAACTAGTTCAATGGGAATGAATCCTAAATATTCTTGAACGGACTTCCTAACAGCAAACAAAAGTAAATGAATGCCTTCATCCCAATCTTTACTCGTATCAAAGTGTCAGATACTCCCCTCCCAGCTTTGTTGGGGTGGGTGTTATGGGTTTTGGTTATCGTTATTTAGAGGTGATCGCCGACGGTGTAATTTGCCCTGAACGAGTAAATATCAATAGAAATTGTGAAATTTACAGGTGGAATAGATAAAGAGCTGAGCAGGCATATAGAACAGAATAACACGAGCCCCCGTTACAAATAAAGACAAAATTTGATCAAAATTTCTAACAATAAAGTTCATAAACAAGAGTAATAACACATTACGGTTGAAAGATACACTTCTTTCTTTTTGAATTAACTTCTTCAACGAATTTTTAAAGACAAAGAAATGATGATACCAATAGCCGATCTGTTAAGCGATAGAATTTAAATCATCATTAGATCAAGTGAAATATATCGAAAACGTTGCCTTGTACAGTTTCATAACATGATGGTCTTGATTCAGTCCAATTTCCACAGCGATTATCCCTTTTGTCTTCTTTGTGCCGGTAAGTCTGGGTCTTCTCCACTTTGACTTCCTTTTCCAAATTCATAGGTTGTCTCGCCTCCTTCGCCCTTTCCAACTTTGTGTCCACTTTGGGCTGGTAATACGCAATACGTAGAACGTAGTGCTATCTCGCCCTTCCAAAATAACAAAAATAAGCAACCTAAATCTTCCGTCACATTATACTGGGGGAATAGATCAATACATTCCCCCTCTCGTTATGTCAGATAAATTCCACCCTACTTCAAACAGATCCTTGGGCTAACTAGTCTAACTGGCCATGACAGACCGTAACAACCTAGTTTCACAAAATTAATGGTCAACTAATGGCTATTCCAACATCCCACCGAGACATTAGTTCCAGACTAGTCTCAATTACACAAATGAATGAAATTCCTTGCTACTGTATTCATAACAACAATCAAGTGGTTATCATACGTGAACTCATATATAGGTCGGAGAATTCTCGCGGATTCTCGCATCTCAACTAAAATAAGGCATGAAATTCTAGATACATAATTTCCTATAATAAACGAGACTATACGTTCAAACAAGTCGTCAATGTTTATATAAAGAAAAATATCATTGTGCGGACTCAGATAAACGAACTCAACACAGGTATACCATATCAAGAAATTAAATCTACGAACTTAAACAAATAAATCCATGCAAATACAAGGAAATAAATCAAACAAATCATCATAGTAGTATCAATGAATTACATAAGATTGTTGCAAATACCTTGTTTTCCCAAGCTCTCACTTCCAGAACGTGTCCGTCAATTTTTCCAGACAATTGCTTCCCCTGGATGATTTCTGCGAGTGAGTTTGCTTCTTAACCCACTCGGAGTCTATTTTACATTTGTTCTCTTGCAGAAAAAAGCGTAGACTGATTTTCAAATTTGCTTTTTTGCACATTTAAACTGAAGAGTTTTCATGTGAAACCACGCCCCCTTCACAGCGTGACCAATCTGGATGAAATATAGTTCCCGCCTGAACTTCCTGAAACAATGCAGTTCGTCTGACAAACCTTGATTACCCAACTGATTCCTGGTAACTTTCAGAAATGACAGTTTTCCATACCGATCAGAAATTGACCCCTTTCCTGTCCAGTTTAAACAAACGTAGCCTTAATCAAAAATCACTAAATTCGTGACAGAGACTGTACCAATCCGTGCATTATGGCAATTTAAACGCGCGCAGAACTCCATAAATCTAATTAATCGTACACGTGTCCAACTAAATGTGTTCTACCGAGATCGACAGAAAAAATTGTTCCATTACACAAAGCAATATGACTGAATCATATTCTTCAAAGTCTGATGAAATCTTTCTAAAGCCTCTTGACTCTCAGGGTGGTCAGTAGAAGGTTTAAATTGTTGAATTCCTAATTCGTGCATAGCTTGCTGGAAAATTCCAGACATTAAATTTGACCCGTGATCCGATTGGACAGATTTGGGAACGTTAAATTGAGTAAAGAAAACTTTATCAAAGCTTTTACTATCGTTTTTGTTTTAATATTCCTCAAAGGAATTTCCTCTAGGAATCTTGTTGACGCACACATTATGGTCAACACATATTGGTTGCCTGGCTTGGTCTTCGGTAAGGGACCGAAGCAATCTACCATTATTCTGTTAAATGGTTCGTCAAATGCAGGAATATGTTGCAGATGAGCCTTAGATGTCTTCTGATTGGGTTTTCCTGCCATTTGACAAGTGTGATAAGATCTGCAGTATTTACAAACATCACTTTTAATTTTTGGCCAATAGAAGTGACTCAAGATCTTGTGATAAGTCTTATTAATCCCTAAATGACCAGCCAAAGGAGTTTCATGGGCCAGACTAAGTATTTCCTGTATGTACGACTTTGAAACTACAATTTGATAGTTCACTGACCACTCGTCACCAGCAGGTACCTCTCCATTTTCTCATAAGAATCCCATTTTTAACGAAATGACAAACAGGTACTTCTGTGGCTTCAGTTTCACTAATGGCCCTTGAAAACAAACAGTAGATCTCTGGATCTTTTTCCTGTTTGACAAGTGATTGTCGTTTGTCACCCTGATGAGAATAAAGAGAACGAGTAGTAGAAAGAAGATCACTGTGATCAATACCCTTTGAATGATCCAAACAAGGAGTGCAAGTGACCTCATCAAAAGTATGACCAATACATGTGTCAGCTAAAGGAATACTTTCTTGACCAACATCATTCTCAAGAGCTTTCTTTGCCATAGCACTAGTAACTGCACAAGCTGGATATAAATCAGGGATGTCTTTTTCAACCTTCTGATCCAAACAAGGCTTGTCAGTTGCAAGTGGATTAAACACAGTCTTATCTCCAGTATCACGCTGTGAAGGCAGCCCTCATGTATATAATTTACCCGGGGTGGAGAATGTCGCCATAATCTTGGCGACTGACCTTTGTTGCGCAAGATTGCTGCTCGTATCGGAACTGGAGTGAACAAAGCGGAGGCTATCTTCAAAGACACGAAGTAACTGGTAAAACTGGAAGAGGTTGTTTATTGACACCCAAGCCTCGGCTTAGCCGCGGGAGAAAGAAATTGTTTGACATGTGCGTGAGAAACTAGGCGGACTACAGTTCAAAGAGACCTCAGTATCAAATCAGGGCTGAGTTAGGGAAATATGGGCGGTGCACCTGTCCGAAGCAGACCCTTATTGTACAGGTCATTTTACGATCACTTCAGTAGTCGCCAGGACTTTGACCAACGCAGAGGTCTAATAAGTTAGGGAGTGAATTCTAATAGGCGTTCTCCTAATGCCCGGCATTCGTAAAAGGTAGAGCTGGAATTCGGACTTGAAAAGCTTGTTAAAGTTAAGAATTCTTCGCCCGAATTTGTTGAACATTACTAACTGAGAGCTGTAAGTTTATATGTAATATGTAGAAATATAAATGATTACTAGAATTATGTTGGTACGTAGCAGTTACCTTTATTAGAGTTAATCTCACCATCGTATTTGAGTTATTTATCTATCGTAACGTTCTGTAAAGAAATTAGTAGTATACAAGAATGAATTACGTAGACTGTTAGCCTGTGATCAGAATTAATTGTGTAACTTGCTGTTGTGTGTATTTATTAATGAGTTATGTTAGAACTTATACTTGTTTTAATTTTGAATTTGAATACATAGTTGTGAACATATCGTGAAGTATCTGCATTTTTGTATTTGAACATTGTGTGTACCTCTTATGATTTGCGAGGTAAGGGATGCGTCTGATTGTGTGATGTTGTGATGTTGGTAGTTACTATATCGAGAATTACAAATGTGTACTCTTGTCACGGAAGTTGTTGATGTATATATCAGGAGTCGTAAATACCGTTGTTGTGTTATTACCCTTATTTAATCGTACAAGCGTGTATGGAATATTTCGATGTGAGTGTATGCGTAACCTAATGATTTTAATCGCCTTTATGCTGATGAAATGCTGTGTGAGGGTGTGCGATTGTCTTGGTCGAAAGGATGACTAGACTATACGTCCCTTATTATTTACAGAGAAGCTCTCGGTGCTGTTTTGAGTTGCTCGAATTGGACCGAGTGCCACCCAAAGGTGACGAAGTAGAGAGAAGTGGTTATAGAGGTCACGGGACCGGATAGAATAACGGAGGTATAAGTTTGAAGGCAGACCGGAGAACGGAAGTGGAGAAAGTTGAAGGGTGAAGGACGTAGTCGAGGGACGGAAGGGGTACTGTAGTACCAATCAAGGAAAAAGAAATGATACAGATGAGTAAAGTAGCAGGGACAGGTGGAAACACTCTCATGTTGCACATCAGATGATGAAATTGGCAGATTAAACAGGTCGAACGAGTGGAGAAATTGTAGAAATTTACTTGTGTTGTTTGAATATTTAGATTTATTATTATTTAGTTATTAAATTGTTATTCCTCACATTTTATTTTTGGTATATTTTCCACCTAGACCGTCGGCATTGCTGACTGGGGGCTCAGAGCTATATACATCCATCTATTTAAAAAATTTAAATTGTATTTCCTCCTACGATATTAGCAAAAATACCATAGGAGAGAACATTACATCCAACTAGGTCATTGCCTAATACTAAATGAATCCCCTCATTGGGTAAAAGAGACACTATTCCGATTGTCACGGGTCCTGAGACTAAGTCTGATGACAAATTTACACAATGGAGAGGAACATTAAGAAAGCCAAACTCTATTCCCTGAATAAGAATACTCTCATTAGAAAAAGACTTCTCAGAAAAAGGCAAATTACCTGATAATAAAAGACTCTGAGAATCTCCTGTGTCCCTTAAAATTTTAATAGGGATAGGATTGGCCGAATCACCCATGAGTGATATAGAGCAATTCTACATGAATTTACACATCGATAAATACCCAGTCATGATCATCTAATCCTTATAATTCCAATTTACTTTCCTTCTGTCATCATATCAGTAGATTTCGCATTTAGGTAGCTCGAAGATTTCTTTCACTAGCCTCTTCACCGCGACAGAATACATACCCCTATCTTCGTTAACCATGAGTAGTCGATTTTATGTAGTCATATATAGTAGAGTATTAGAGTGGGTCTTAGCAGTTATCTAAGGAGCTTGTTATGATCATTTATTAATTTTAAGAAATGGTTGATGCTATTTAAACCATGTGTTGTTAAAGCATTCGCTGTTCTTGCTTTCACCGCATTTCAATCTTTCAAAAGCCAACTCGTGTCCATTTCAGTGAGATTATCTGTTCGTCATATGACACTGACCTTTAACAGCTGCTGGAGTATGTTATAGAAGCGAAATGCAATAACTTCTGAAGATTGGCTTGTAAAGCCTGCCATATGACTTCTTCGGCAAAAGGAGAGAGTATTGGAGTGCAGGAAGGCCTGTGCAATTACATTGTTTTAACTTCTAATGGGAGATTTTAATCTGGGGTTTGTAAATTTTGATCGAAAATCACAATGGTGGGTAAGTGGCGGCTTGTTGTTATTATTATGGTGTAAGGCGTTGATATTGGATAAAACGTCACGTAAAATGATGTGGAGACAAGGAACTAAAAGTAGTCCCCAGAATGTATCGATGTGTAAAAACTTCCAGATCAGTATCACGTGACCGTTTACATCCAATCCAATTATAGAAAACCTGTTGAATTCATACAAATTCGAATTAAAACATTTTATTAAATCTTGGACGAAACAACATATGAAATGAAGAGACTAGTCAATCAGTTTAAATACACAATAATTATGACAAAAGAATATAAAATTAAACACAAGCCATCAACTATCTGTCACAATTAAATAAATTTGGAAACATTAAATGTAAAAGCATTGCAAATTGTCGTGATTTTTTTGAGTAACAAATGTATTTTATTTTTGTTGGCATGTTCCAAATATTTAGAAACAGCCCATTACATTTTATTAGCATCTTTCTCATGAATATGCAGATTAAAATATATCAGTTAAAAATTGAAACAATGGACAATATTGACACGCGTTTATTTGAGGAAACACTAACAATAGGTGGTATATAGATGTTTTGGAGTTTTAGAAATTGATTAGTTAAAAGTGAAGAATCAACGAAATCTGAATTTGATGAATAAGAAAAAGTAGATCATACTTAAATTATACGTAATTATTTTTAAAAGTAATAAAATTACGCCGCGTGTAAAACTTTCACGAAATATCTTGGTTTAAACGGTTCATAAAACATAACATAAAATTGAATGTTGATACTATGTGGCTATTCTATTCAATTTTATGCTTAATGGTGCATATAGACAAACAACGGAAAATTTACCACGTGGTCATTCTTTTCAGTCTTACGATTAAGGCAGTATATATATAAACAATAGAAAATTTACCATGTGGCCATTCTTTTCAGTCTTACGATTAAGGTAGTATATCGACAAACAATGGAAAATTTACTATGAGGCCATTCTTTTCAAACTTACCTTTTGGGCGGTATACGGAAGAACAATGGAAAAAGCTCGTAGCAGAATGTATACGCAAAGACGATTATGAGAACAAAGCCAGCCTTGCTCCATATAATTGTAAATCTAGCTGTGTTGTTTTGAATGTAGGGGCCTATGGCCTTCGCTTATTCTTAGTGAATGTTATTGCATATATACGTTGTATATGTACAGCAGCGAGGCATGGACCACCTACACGAGCCATGAAAGGAAACTCAACAGCTTCCACTTGAGATGCCTGCGGCGCATTCTGCGCATCCAGTGGCAGGACAAAGTACCAACACTGAGGTTCTGGAACGCGCCAGCATGAACAGCATGTTCACCATCCTCAGCGAGAGGCGCCTTCGCTGGCTTGGCCACGTCAAGAGAATGGATCCAGGCCGCATTCCCAAGGACCTGCTATACGGCGAGCTAGCAGAGGGTACACGACTGACTGGACGGCCACGTCTACGTTACAAAGATGTCTGCAAGAAGGCAATGAAGACGGCCAACATCAACGTCAACAACTGGGAGAGCTGTGCTGACGACCGCTCCGCCTGGCGCCTTGCTGTCAGACAGGGCGTTCAGAAAGCCGAGGAAAGGATAAACACAAACCTAGCTACAAAGAGAACCAGGAGAAAGGCGAAACAACAACAGCCTCAACAAGCATCAACGTTCACCTGCAGCAAGTGCAACAGAGACTGTCACTCTAGGGTCGGACTCTTCAGCCACTCGCGAAGGTGCAGATAGAGCACCCAACCGGAAGCTACACCATCGTCTTTCGAAGACGGGCGGATGCCGACGATATGTAGAAAATCATGGTATCTATACTGTACAACAATATCCATTAAGAATACATGGAGCAATACTGGCTTTGTTAGCTGAATTGATTTATCATATCCAAACTGTTACCATTTTGTGACATGAATTTGGATAATGATATTCATCCTATCTGTTACCATTTTATTACATGAATTTGGATTACGATATTCATCCTAACTGTTACCATTTTATGGCAGGCATTTGGATTATAGCATTTTATAACAGGGATTTGCATTACGATATTGATCCAAACTGTTACCATTTTCTGACAGGCATTTGCATTATGATATTCATCCAAACTGTTGACATCAATTTGCAATGCTTAACGTATTTTTAACACGCAATTCTCCGAATACAGCAGCGTTCGAAGTAGTTTGCTAACTTTGAGAATGTACATCGGGAAACTAACTTAAGCATTCTCTAATTTGTCTACATACTAATAACCACATATTTCAGAAAAATATATAAGAACTGGCAAGACCATGTGATCAAACATGAAAAGGAGTATTTTATCACCTGTACATTGGCGTTTAGTTGCAAAATGTTTCAACAATCCACGTATCTTATTTCCTTTTCCAGACATCATTAGCATTTATATCAGCGAATACCATTCGCCATACCTGTTCTTTGTTTTATTCCAGTACTCTCAGATGTTACGAATTCCTCTTTAAAACTGGAAGATAACAAAAATTAAATTTAATCCTCGTTTCTTTAAGCGACTACCATTATAAGAAAACAGCAATTTAATTCTGACAACCCCGCTGAGATTATCAAAGATATATTCAATTATTTAAAGGATTTGAATAAACGAAAAATTATGTTGACCCAATGGAATTATACATAAAATAATATAAATTCAATGATTATCAAGACGAAATTACGCAATAACTTCATTTTTTTTTCTTCTTTCAGAGCAAATAATACCATTTTAATGTTCCCTTTCCTTTGATTTATTTTGTTGTTTGTTTTTCTTTTAAAATCTATTATACCTAATGCAATGAGTATTATTTTAAATATATATGAATATATATTACTCTCGCCTTTCGTTATATAATGGCTTACGTTCATTGTGTTTTTAAAATTTTTACAAACTAATTAAAAAACTAATTGTTCCTGGCTTTTTTAAACATTTATATCACATAAATACTTTATCTTGTAAGATTGCAAACTTACATAATCAATATAAACATTACAGGTAAATATAAGCAACATGTGAATCGCAAGATTGACACATTTTCTGATTTTCATTTATCATTATATCCTTCTTTTTACAACCGCTGGAATCATAACTACCTTCCCGTGAAATAGTGTGTGTGTGTGTGTGTGTGTGTGTGTGTGTGTGTTAATGTAGTTTTAACGATTTTAGTAGTATCGCTACGGCCACCGTATCTGCAGTGTGGCAGTTTATAGTGATGTCTAGCACTGGGGCATCATGCAGCAGACATCTGGCATGATGTCCCACCAAGTCACATTATCCTGACACCAGGCCAGCCAGTCTTGACACTAACCTCTTAATGCTGGGAGCCTAGCAAGGCAGCTGCTAGTACCATTTTTATAAATCTTTGGCATGAATCGGCCGGGGTTCGAACCCGCGAGCTCCCGAATCCGAGGCGAACGTTCTAACCACTTGGGCCACCGGAGCGGTCCAGGTCAAGTAGTATGTACCTATGTATATTGTTACAGATGCATGAATGGATGTATGCTGGTACATAAGTAGAGTCACAAGGCAGTAGAGTCACGGAACAGGAGCGGTCACTGAATAATCCTTCTTTTGTGTATTCTCCATCATATGGTAATGAGTTCTTCAGAATATGTCATGATTTTCTCTGTTGGTAAGTTAAGATTTTCCATAAAGAGGGTTAGCAACTCATTGCACAGGTATAAAAATGTGACATTTTCTCGCCACATTGTAGTACATTCTGACAAATCGGTTCGCTAGCTATAATACTGCCGTGTGAAGCGTAAATTAATATTAATTTACGTTTATTTATTTTTTTACCATAAATATACGATTTTTAAAAGTCCCGTTGCAAGAAGATATAACCCATATGGCGAAGAAATTACCTCCCGGTCATCTAGGTAACGTCATTTACAATCAAGAAAACGATATCTGCATTGGCGTGCGAGGGAACATTATCTCCTTTCATAGACGAGACAACAAATTTAGCACATTCATATACGTGTATGGTTGTGTTTTCCAACGTAGAAAGACTGTAAAAATAGAACTCTGTCCTACCTCACATGTGACCAGGAAACTGATAATTCAACTACTGTGATCTCCTACTGCTAGCCTAGTGCACACACAGTCGCAACGCCTCCCGATTTCCGTCATCACTTAAACAATCTTTCACAATAATCAATGAACATTGATTGCAATACATTTACGCACTACAATGAGTAGCTGTTAAGTATCCCTCAGACGGGCTGTTTCGCAGGGATCGAGCAAGATACACGTATGTCTTCTTTAGTCCAATTCAGAATCGAAAAAGCCGCTGTTTCAACTGTAATTTGTTACAAATTCATATTTTCATTATTTGTTATGAAGATAAATCAATTTTGGATCAAAGTTTTATCGAGGACGGCATTATTATTTGTTTTAATCTCAAAGTTGAATCGAGGGATACTAGATTATATTTTTTAGTCTCAAAGTTAAATCAAGGACTACTAAATTATTTGTTTTACTCTCAAAGTTGAATCAAGGACTACTACATTATTTCTTTTAGTCTATCTCTGATGAACAAGAGTGGACTATTTTCTGGCCTGTTCACATTTGTATCATTGTGCAATCTATTTGCAGTACACAATTCGAGCTCTGTTATTTCCATTACCATAACCTTTTCAACCACTGATAACTGAAAACTAAAATGTGTTTGAAAGGCATTTCAAAGTGTATATTTAATTTTTCAGTTCAAACATAACCTTTGACGCTGTATTTTAAGGTAAGAAAATTTTCAACGGATGTTTTGCTGTTTGAAAACTACATAAGTATTCACCACAGACCATGTTGACATCGACCCTCGTTTTTCATTCAGAAATGTGAGAAAAGAATCCTTCATTATGTAGTGTAGGATAGGAAAATTGCCTACTCAGGATCAAAATTGTACGTCAGACACCTGACAATGCCTCGCATCAGACGCAAAGATCTGATCTTCTGATGGAATTTTGTATCGTAAACCGGTGCATACGAAGGACTAAACAATCTCTATTCGCATGCCAGACAATAATATATTTTTGTCCTACATTAAATCTGATGAAAGTATTATTCAAGACGGCATGAACGACAATTTGAAGCCTAATATTTGCACGTTTATGGGTTATGCTAAAATATAATATTTATTTCTTAAGTGGGATATTATCCCTGGAACATTATTCCAAAACATCAATGCACAGTTTCAAATTAATTAAATATAAATCATTAAACATAAAATGTATATGTCATATATGGTGTGATCATACCTTTAAATTGAAGATGTCACCGCTTCTTGGAAGAGTATGCCCAGGAGATTCGATTTCGGAACTTATGGAAGCCTTTCTTTCCTCTTAGGTATCATTCACTGCTTGCCTGGGATTTTTCTCGAATGTTTTATGAAATCTTAGTTTGCAGACGCGCACTTTAGCAAGAAAGGCCGATAGAAGACATACTGCAATGATCACGGCTATGCACAGCAAAGAGGCTGGGTTTTCTCCAATCATCCTTTTTATTCGTGTCCTAAAATTAAAATGGTATTAATCAGATACGGTAATGAAGTTCTACCAGACATTATAACACGTAAACACAATAGACTGTTAATAGCCAAATACGGTAATGAAGTTCTACCAGACATTATAACACGTAAACGCAATAGACTGTTAATAGCCAAATACGGTAATGAAGTTCTACCAGACATTATAACACGTAAACACAATAGACTGTTAATAGCCAAATACGGTAATGAAGTTCTACCAGACATTATAACACGTAAACACAATAGACTGTTAATAACCAAATACGGTAATGAAGTTCTACCAGACATTATAACACGTAAACTCAATAGACTGTTAATAACCAAATACGGTAATGAAGTTCTACCAGACATTATAACACGTAAACACAATAGACTGTTAATAGCCAAATACGGTAATGAAGTTCTACCAGACATTATAACACGTAAACACAATAGACTGTTAATAGCCAAATACGGTAATGAAGTTTTACCAGACATTATAATACGTAAACGCAATAGACTGTTAATAACCAAATACGGTAATGAAGTTCTACCAGACATTATAACACGTAAACGCATAGAATGTTAATAGCCAAATACGGTAACGAAGTTCTACCAGACATTATAACACGTAAACACAATAGACTGTTAATAGCCAAATACGGTAATGAAGTTCTACCAGACATTATAACACGTAAACACAATAGACTGTTAATAGC
>JAECUM010095764.1:0-19219 GCA_016617855.1 Megalonaias nervosa | reverse complement strand
GTGACAAGTAGGCATGGTATGAATGAGAGAAATAATACGTACTGTGACTTATGCTGAAAAAAATGTTTATTTGGTAGAAGATTAATTCCATTTTGTTTGTGTTTGTCCAGCTTATGGTCATTTAAGAAAGAAATATTTTAATGAAGTTTGTTATCTTTATCCGTCTGTAGAAAAAGTTTTATCCCTCATGAGTCATATTAATATATTAATTATAAGAAATCTTTCTTTCTATATTAATTTGGATTTGATTGGATGACAAAGAAGCTGTACATAAATCCAGTTGCAGAACACTTCTCTTCCCGTGGCCACTTCCAGTGATGTAACACTTATTGCAATTGCTCAAAACCCCAACTGGAGTTCCGAAACCAGGAAAGAAAACGAATCTTACTGGAAACTCCGCCTTAGAACATTGAAACCAAGCAGTTTAAACCAAGAAGACTAGAAGAAAAAAACAACAAAAAAAAAAAACAAAAAAAAAAAAACAGCTACGCACAAATAAAATCATCATCTTTTTGCAGCCGGCACATTTTCATGTAAACAATGCTTTCAGTTTTCTTATTAGTCACCCAATAACCTATCATTACTAATAAAACAATGAAATATCCTGGATATAACTTGTTACACACATTTGCATAATAAACTGATGGCAATATGGCTGGTCGATTTCCAGATTAATATAAGATACTTTTTCAGAATCAGCATCGAGCTGAAGCCAAGTAGTTGAAACACAGAAATGTCAAGCTTAAATCCTGTAGAAATAGTCGTGCAAAATTTTGTAACCTTAATGCTTTTTATGGTTTTTTTTTTTTGGTTTTTTTTTTTGTTGTTGTTGTTTGTCTTGTATCTACTTTGTATTTGCCTTTGAAAATGACTCATGTAGAGTCGAAAGCGCTTTTGCCAGTTAGAAGTTAGTTTTGCACTGTTCGTTGTCAGTTTATTGCCTTTATTGTGATCAATCCCTGACACACGTGATTCCTTACTGGATCCAGTCCACTTGAAAGGACGGTTATTAGCCATGTGATTTGTATTCTCTCTCTCTCTCTCTCTCTCTCTTACACAGATCATCGTTATCTTTAAAATACTGCAAACAGACTCCGTTAATTATATATTGGACCTACTAAATATTCGACTCAGTACCTGCCATACGTTGCTATGATCATAACTATTAAACTTCATCTCACATTCATAATATCTGCCATACGTTCTTACGACCACGAATATTCAACTTCGTGATACACTCGTGTACGAATAATTGTTATTATCAATATTTAGGATGTGTTCCTATGACCATGGCTATTAAAATTCAATATGGTGGTGTACGTATGATCATGGCTATTAAAATTCAATATGGCGGTGTTCCTATGACCATGGCTATTAAAATTCAATATGGTGTTGAAGTGAAAAGAAAATGTTTCACGTAGTAAGACTATTTGCATTCTTATGGAGAAGAATTATCGTCAATCAAGCAACACAAGTACATGTACGTGTAAACCGTAGCATGCCCATTTAAATTAAAGAACCAAAAGTAGTGCCGAACTCCAGGTTCAACGTAATTATGGATGACCATATCTTTCATCTCGATTGACTGATTGTGAATTTTATGGCACTCCAGCACTGTAAGGCTATTTAGCGCCAAAAAAGGTTATATGATAAAATGGTATTATCAAAAAGGTTTGTTACCACAAGCGATAAAAGTACAAAACAACAAAACAACGATGATATGATGAAAATATATGAAGGTATAAAGAGTAATTAGATAATAACATAAAACATTAGGATGATTAACAGTACAGATGTTTGTTAAAATATTCAAAGGAAACAGGATTGCACACAAGATATTTTAGAATAAATGTTAGCTTCCTTCAAGAAATTTAAAATACAAGACACATTTACCATATCAAAATGTTCATTCATGCGCCATATCAAAATGTTCATTCATGCGCCAAAAATTGTAGTAACTATTGAATTTAGGCTGGAGATCGAAACAATTTGTCGTAAAGTGCTTCGCGGTGAATGGTTCATTAACTCATGTGGGTATTCACCCTTCATTATGTAGGAGCAGTTATATAAGTTTGACTGGTTCCAGTTATTGCAATGACCTACCTCGTTTGTACGGATGGTTGTGTAGGAAGGAGGCCAGTCACCTAAGGTTGCTTTATTCACATTTAGTTTGTTATTGAATGCATCATTACATCATTCATACTAGGTTGAAAATCACTGTATGGTATCTTAAAATCAGATAGTTGTTTAGTTAAGAGCTATTTTTACAGCGCCATCTGCTTTTTCATTACCTTTCATACCGACATGGCTCGGTAGGCAACTGTATAGAATATTGTGAGAGGTACACATCTCGGTTTGATGAGAGTATTGATCAGTAATGGGTTTTTCCTATTATGTAGTGATTTTAGTAATGATAATGAACTGCAGAAGATGATAGAGTTTAAAATGTGTCTGGTTTCGATTAGGACAAGGTATATAGCCTTCATTTTGGCACACACAAAAAAAAAATGTCGATGCACCATCTAGTAATCGTGCTTTTGTCGTGTGATTTCCACTTTTGGTCATACTTTGAGCCATCAGTGTAAATTCCTGTGAAGTTCTTTTATTTGGAGAGAAGTTCCTTATAAGAGTGATGAAAAATGGAACGAGTTGTCTTGGATATTGTTTTACAAATGCATGTAGTGTTTTGGATACAGCAGGGCAATATATATTCTCTATTTTCTTTTTGTGTGCCTGGGTGTGATGGATGGCATCAAGAGCAACATTGTATCACGTTGATATAAAAATTAATATTGAGATTAGCATATATAGTTTTTAAAGCATATACAATACCTTTTATTCCTTTTTAAAGCAATCCAGAATAATTTGGGATTCTGAAATAGTTAAAAATTTGTTGGGTTGAAATGATATGCTTATACCATGTATCGATACCATACACGATACACTGCCTGCGATACGATACATACTGACACATGCATCAAACTCAAAATGTGATTATCACAATATATTTGATTGATCATGTGAATGTATGTTGAATGGTATTTTCATGTCCAGATAGTGTAAAATATGCAATGTATCAGCAGTGAGTGATATAGTTAACATGTTTCTATATAACGATCACATAGGAAGCATTGAATCAGAATGAAATGTGTTACGTGTAGGCTCGTACAAAAGTAACAAAAGAAAAGAGTGAAGCCAACAAGCTTTATAAGTTTTAACAAAATAATTTATTTCCCTAAAAAACAAGATAAAATATGAAATAGGACTTAACGGTTTGTGAATCTAATCCAAAAATTAATCCTAGAATTGAAAAATATAAGTCCTATCACTAAACAGTTCTAATTGAATCCAGGTTCGAATCTCTATGGAGTTCCAATATGGAAGGCAATGACGTCAGATGAGGTCGTTGTACTGATGGCAACAGTTCCTCGTTGAAACACAATTTATAATGTTATGTTTAGAATACCAGAATAAATTTCCACTAAATGTCTTCGTCCAAGAATTTTTATAAAGAAAAGCACTTGTTTTGTTTTCCAGAGAATATGAATTATTAAATCCCCAAAAATAGACGAACTTCAGAACAAACTGGCATCAACAATAAAAACACCTTGAGCTCTAAGGTGTAGGAATACGACTGATAAATCTGTTATAGAGCGTCTGTTTTAACCCACGATTTCAGATCACATGGTGGCTCACGTGACGAGGCTACGTGATCACTAATTTGAACAGCGCAGTAAACAATTGCTAATTATCACATAGGCAAGAATAGCCCTATCTAAGAATCAGATTCCCACACTGGAAATAAATTAAAAAGAGAGGCTGTTTACAACTTAGCTAACACGTGGGCCGAACATGACCTTGGTAATAGCCAATTATTTTCATTCAATGTTTACAAACATCTCAACAAAGGTGAACTAAAAATAGTGATAAAGCAACCGTTACGTTCTAATCAGGTCAAGTGAATTTTCCGAAAAGAGATTCAAATCCAATGAAAATTATCATTACAATAAAATATAATGAAACAAAATTAAAATAAGAAAGAATTTAAAACTAACACACAAGCAATTTAATTACGTATTCCTAAGAAATGTCACTACTAACATTGTTGTTCTGTGCATAACCAAATAAAATATAAAAAGGATTTGGTTGTGTTTCTTTAATCTTTATTCCATAAAATTGAAATGTTGCATGTTTTGTGTCTGATTCATCACAAAATAACATACTTCAACACAATAGCACATTAAAATGTACATGCAACACAAAACTTCGAAAAACTGTAAAATTATTGGAATTAGGAAATCATACTTATGCATACTTTTCTAAGCTGTGCATTTTCCTCTTTTGTTAAATTCATAAACGATCAACTTAGAAAACACAAACGATAAACTTCATTGAACCCAGCACTGATTAATTTCACATAAATTGTCATATGTGTAATTGAATTCCATAGATGAATAAAATAAAATTTCGTAACGATTGAAGATGATATGCCACCTTGACTGACTTCTCAAGTGCAGTCATTTTCTGATATTCCATTGCGTTAATAATGCGATGTTTAAGAGGCTAAATCATTTATATGGTTGGTGCTGCTTCATCGCACACTATTGTTGTAATTGCTTTCATTGGTTTGAGCAGTTTGACAATATCCTCTGCATTTGATATATTATCCTCTGATAAAGTGTTTAAATCTGACTCCCTCTGTCTTATTTCCTTACTTAATGGAGTAGCTACAATGGCAGGCTGTGTTTAAATCGGACTCCCTCTGTCTTATTTCCTTACTTAATGGAGTAGCTACAATGGCAGGCTGTGTTTAAATCGGACTCCCTCTGTCTTATTTCCTTACTTAATGGAGTAGCTACAATGGCAGGCTGTGTTTAAATCGGACTCCCTCTGTCTTATTTCCTTACTTAATGGAGTAGCTACAATGGCAGGCTGTGTTTAAATCGGACTCCCTCTGTCTTATTTCCTTACTTAATGGAGTAGCTACAATGGCAGGCTGTGTTTAAATCGGACTCCCTCTGTCTTATTTCCTTACTTAATGGAGTAGCTACAATGGCAGGCTGCTGTACTATAAAACTTGTCAATCATATCATCATTCCGTCTGTCTGGACATCTTCCATGCGTCTGTCTGGACATCTTCCATGAGTCTGTCTGGACATCTTCCATGCGTCTGTCTGGACATCTTCCATGCGTCTGTCTGGTCATCTTCCATGCGTCTGTCTGGACATCTTCCATGCGTCTGTCTGGTCATCTTCCATGCGTCTGTCTGGACATCTTCCATGCGTCTGTCTGGACATCTTCCATGCGTCTGTCTGGACATCTTCCATGAGTCTGTCTGGACATCTTCCATGCGTCTGTCTGGACATCTTCCATGCGTCTGTCTGGTCATCTTCCATGCGTCTGTCTGGACATCTTCCATGCGTCTGTCTGGTCATCTTCCATGCGTCTGTCTGGACATCTTCCATGCGTCTATGTTTTGGAAGCTGCAGCAGCTCTTGTTTGGATTTCAGCATAGTAGTAGAAGTTGCTCTTCGATGAAAGAAAGACACAATGCGCCGAATCCTTCCAAAAAGGCGTGACATCGGCTGAACTTGCATTTCTCTCTGGGTTGCTGGATTTATAGTATGTGCAAAGCTCTTGATATGTGGTGTAAACTTTGTCTCTTTAATAGCAACATCCATGTTAGAAGCCTTATTTGTTACTGTAGGAAGTAACTTGTGGGCTCTTTCCAGTTGTCATTCCTTACTGGCATCAACTAGTACTGCTCCTATATTTTTTACCAGTGTCAGACTCATGTGGAGGTCTTGTCTGTAGAACAAAGCTTCTAAGGCACCAATCCTTGTCAATCAAATGTAATCAAATGTTATGTAACTCTCTGTAGCTTTTAAAGTCCAGCCATCTGTAGTAATGGCTACTGATTCTGCCTCTGATATGGTGTTTTGCATTTGTTGTCTGGTGTGACGGTATAGATCTGGGATGACTTTCTCTGCGACGTGTGTTCTTGATGGAATGATGTAGGTTCCAGCGTACGGGTCAGATTTATGAAGCCTGGCGAATCAGCTACTGAGAAAGGGTGTGTATCATGTGCAATAAACATCGCTATATGCTTAGTGATTATTGGTGATCTTTGCGACGATGAGATGTAGAGTTCAAAACTTCAGTCAATATGAGCTGGCCGGTGGTTGGTCCACGCGAATCCTAAATGATTGAAACATTCTGTATAAATTTCAAAACCATAATATGCTGGTCCGCCAGTACGTTGTCAAGATGGCGTTGTCAGAACTCCTTTGAATAATTCACAACAGTTCTAGAATAATGTTATAGTCCAAATAATGAGCACTTTAAGTTTCCACAGAAAGTCCAAAACAAATGCTTTTCGTCTCGAATAGTATTTTGTACGACCATAAAAGACGTCTGCAGACTTAAAACAGGAACACAAGAAATAATGATGACCCCAAAATCGGAATAAATCTGATTGCTCAATTCTTTCCTTATATACACCTTCTAGTGCGAAAAAGTTTCACAATATATCCCATGTGACAGATTTTGCTCTTCATTTTGCCTTGACCTTGCCTATTCATGTGACCCAGTTCAAGAATGGGAAGTTATATAATTTTTCTTCAAACGTCGAAACCCCATTAGCCAATGAAAAATAAGTCAAAGGCGTCATTAAGTCTTATTATAAGGATTATTATTGATAATTGTCAGCTCATCTATTTATAGATCCTGTATAATTCTATGCTCTTAACAGACTCGGATCACGTAGGCAAAATCTAAATAAAGATATTCTGTACAATTTACAACCATGAATGAAAATCACAAAAATTAAATAAAATCATGTACCATGAGTTACAAAAATATAGGTAACAGTACTGAATAGTTAAAAGGACGATAAGTTGATAATCAAGTGTTTGATGAATCTTATTATTGGAATACTCAAGTCGAAAATTCCTCGAAGAAAATATGTAGACGACGCTACGGCATCAAGCAGTCAGTGTGAACAATAATATGACTGAGAGAGAGAGAGAGAGAGAGAGAGAGAGAGAGAGAGAGAGAGAGAGAGAACGCTAACTATAGCATTAGGTCTCACTGGATAGTTTCGTATTTTGACACCTCCCTAATTTTTAAGGTAGAAGGCATGAGCCTAATTATCATAAGCCTAGCATTTATAAATTCACACAGAAGCTAAATCTGTAATGTGGTTTGGATTTACTTTGAGTTAGGCTTGAAAATGGGTTGGCTTGTTTGGTGACTGCCTCTCACAGTTAGACTAGCATTGGAGATCAAATGCGTAACTTGGGCTGCAAATGAATAGCCGACTTGGCTTACGTATTTATGTATGTCTGCTACAGAGGTAAATATCTAAAAATCGAGATGGTTGAGGGGTGATGAAAAGTATGCTAATTTGTTATAGTACTAGTGAACTTTATTCATGCATAAGGCGCATACTGATTCCTTTAGCTGCCTTGTCATAGGAAAATATTAAAAATAGCTCTTTGCTGTCAAAAAGATGAATGTAAAAAAGAGGGGTTGGTGGCAGTGTTGGTTCAGTATAAAAGCCACCAGTTGTATAAGGAATTAACCTGATTGCCGCAGTCAAAATCTCACATGCATGCTTTCTACAAAAATCATTAGTTTGTTTTTATTTGTATCTTCAGTGTAAAATTATTCTCATTTTTCTGCAATAGGTCATTGTCGGATGAAAATTCACCAGATAAACTGTCCAGTGAGACCTGAGGGCGATTGGACACAATACAGTTCGCTAAACCATGTTTTCTTTAGATGATCCTTCCTGTTTTTGCATTTTCTTCTGTAGAAAACGACCTGTATTTTCGGTTTGATTGCAGATTCTTTAATAATGCAAAGAATAAGCTTTATTACCAGTTATCAGTATTGGATACTACTGTTCATTCGGATACACTTAGCTGTATCATTGATTATCAGTACAGGATACCGCTGTTCATTCGGATACACTTATCTGTATCATTGATTATCAGCAATGGATACTACTGTTCAATCGGATACACTTAGCTGTATCGTTGATTATCAGTAATGGATACTATTGTTCATTCGGATACACTTAGCTGTATCATTGATTATCAGTAATGGATACTACTATTCATTCGGATACACTTAGCTGTATCATAGATTATGCGTAATGGATACTACTAGTCATTCGGATACGCTTAGCTGTATCAGAGATTATGCGTAATGGGTACTACTAGTTATTCGGATAAACTTAGCTGTATCATAGATTATCGGTAGTGGATACTACCATTCATTCGGATACACTTTCATTTTGACAACGAAGTTTTGAAAGTCGAGCAAAAAAATTTTGCTACAAAAGGAAATGTAGAAATGAAACTAACACAAAAAGATTCACAGACATTATTAATTTTTGTTCTATTATGTCGACAGCTACGGTTTTGAACCAAAAGACTATTTCTCCCCTCTTTCCTTTCCTTCCGCTCTTTAATTTTTAATTTCTCTCATTTCTCGTGCATGCATATTCATTAATTAATTAATCCAATAAATTTATAATGGAGAGTAACTTGTGTAAGTGGGAACATTTGTTTCCAATATGTTTACCTTGTATTCATATTTATCTTGACAATAAAATATGAATAAACTAAACCTTTTCTGTGTTTGATTTTCTCAGAAATGGATGCTTAGTGCATTCCTGCGTCATTCCTTTCACAAAACCGAATTGCGCAGCTAACGCATCTTGAAATTATGAAATATTATAGTATGAAGACACCAGTATATTCATATTATAATAAAATGTGCTGTTCCTGTTATTATTCAGGTACTTTTCCATGGAAACGTGGGCACTGTGTGAGCATGCCTGTCCCGACACGCGAGTAATGTTCCACAACTCTTCTAACGCTCTTCAAGACAGATGGCTTCACAGACTGGAATGAGGACATCTTATAACTATTTGTTGTAGATGAAAATGCCAATAACTCTATATGTTGTGTGTTAGTCCGTCCATCAAGTTGATGAGGACCACTTTAGTGATCCAGTGTTGTACCGGGAACGAATGGTCTGTGGGTGAGGGGATGATCCTGAGTTATAGACTTATGGGGTGTACGGGAGTGTATTGGAGGGGTAGCACCTCTGGTGGATGAACAGTCGTGCCTCTTCAGGGGCAGCTCGCCCACCTTTGGTTCCCACATACACCCAGCTCTCACCTGTGGCTCCAAGAAACTGTAACATGCACATCAGCCACACCCCGGTATTCATACAGTGTGTATGTAACTCTATATACACACTGTATGACTGTTCATACACACAGTATGACTGTATATACACACACTGTATAACTATATATACACATTTGTTGAATATGAAAATGCCAGTTCATATCTGACATATGATTGTATACACATACTGTATGACTGTACACACAAACTATAACTATATATACACATTCGTTGCCTACGAAAATACCAGTTCATATCTGACATGATTCGATATACACACTGCATGACTATATTTACACACTGTATGATTGTATATGCGCACTATATGACTACATGTACGCACTTGTTGTCTATGAAAATGATGATTCATATATGACATATGACGTATAAACACACTGCATGACTGTATACACTTTGCCTGTACATATACACTTGTTGCATATGTAAATGCCAATTCACATATGAAATATGACTATATACACATTGTATGACTATATATACACACACACACACACACATATATATATATATATATATATATATATATATATATATATATATATATATATATATATATATATATATATATATATATATATATATATATATATATATATATATATTATGTACGCTGTATCAATGATATACCATGAGATGTATAAATTTTTCATTAAAAGGAAACGAAGCTTGCTGAGTTTCCTTTTAATGAAAAATTTATACAACGAGTGGTATATCATTGATACAGCGTACATACTGTACATATATTTTATTTATATCACATACAAATACATATATTTGCCCTTTGAACGGAGTTCAGATTTACTACAAGCAGCTGTGTATTGACCTAGTGAATGAACTCCTCATATCCCCGAATGTGTCCGCTACAAAATGTAGTTTTATGCACTTAGTTGCTATTTACAGTCACCTCTGCATATTGATAAGTTGATTGTTTTCTTTTCTTGGTTTCCATTTCTCTCCACATTGATTATATCAATATAATACACACTTATGATTTAAACATGAAAGATGGTTTTAATGATAAAAGTACAGTAGAGCACTATTTACACTGGGATAGCTACGTCATTCACATGAACACCATTCACATACCGGCGCATGGAATTTAATGTGGAATAGAAACTAAGCCAACTGACGAACCAACAAGAGGTAATTAAAATATTTTAGTATATTTACAGTTGATCTAATTCATTATTCTGCTTTAGCAACAGTAAAACCGACCATACCCCCCTCCCTCTCTCTCTCTCTCTCTCTCTCTCTCTCTCTCTCTCTCTCTCTCTCTCTCTCTCTCTCTCTCTCTCTCTCTCTCATCCTTTGGTCGGTTTGACTTAACTTTTACCATCATTCATAAGTCCAGAGATATCGTGGGATGACAGAAAATAAAATCTTCTACGTTCGTCAATTCATAGATTTTAGCCCGTATCTTGCTACTATGGGAGAGAGAGAGAGAGAGAGAGAGAGAGAGAGAGAGAGAGAGGCCTTTGGACATTTTCATATTTAAATAATAATAATCGATTTTTTAGAACATTATGGTATGTTTAAGAAAAAACAAACAAAAAACATAGCGTTAAATATATCACAGTATGTGTACCACGTAACCGAGGAATTTACTGGTTTGCAACATTGTATCATTGATAAACACTGTAGATAAATCCCAGGGAAAGTGCACACGTATCGTTAGGACAAACCATATTCTTGCAGGTTACTTGGTGTAATTTCTATTTCAAGGTTTTAATCCAGCTCAAATTCCTATTCTCTCTCATTCCACATTTCTGCGCAGTTTGTCCATTATGCATGAGTGGCGAGGGGAGAACAGAAAGCAGAAAGGATTGTGATGAAAATGTGTACCATATTAAATTAATTTCGAAAACGGGGATTATTAATACTTTTCATCGTTATATATGTGTGTGTGTGTGTGTGTTTATGGATATGTGTGTGTGTATGTATATGTGTGTGTGTGTGTATATATATATATATATATATATATATATATATATATATATATATATATATATAATGATACAACCATGAAAGAATGAAATTGAATTTCTGTACTTATCTACTAAACAATTAGCCAACAGTTTAGAAGTAACGGGATCGTACTGGGAAAAATATTTTCCAATTTGTCAGTTCATAACGTTGGTTTGTACCTTCTATCATCTTGGATGCTGTTTCCAATATAATCGTAAATTTCAAAACTTGAAGAAGCTCAAAGAATAATACGAACAATGATATGTAAGATCTGAACAATCTAGTGGAAATCGTCGAGTATACACTTAACTAAATAAATGCTGTACTAATTTGATTTTCATGGTCCTATCTTTGTCAGTTTAGTAGTAAAGAGTAATTGATGATCCTTTCTCAGAGACCCCCCGGCCCCCCAAAACGTTGTATGTTAACATTTTTGTCAGCAGTCCTTTTTAGCTCAAAATGCTAACACATTTTCTGACAAAAATGTTAACATACAACGCTTTGGGGCCGAGGTGTCTCTGAGCTAGGATACATCAATTACTCTTTACTACTACGTACTTATTAGTCAAAATGTTATATTAAACAAATGAAATATATATATAATGTCCTTCTGTTATTCAATAAGACATGTTGGATTTGATCTAACAAATAGATTTTGTAAAAGATTTAATTCAATCAAAGCAGCGTCAGCATATACTGGTATAAAATCTAAAATAATAAGCGATTGCATTAAAAAAGTAGGCTATCATATATCGCCGAAATATGGATCAGTTTGGTTATTCGCGACTGAAAATGATATGAGAATCACGGGTTGGACAGATGATGTGATGACATTTATCGATAACATGGTTGATATATTATTTGATAAAGCCACACAAAATTAAACATCTACTTTTTATTATAATCTTTTTCGTATTTGCTGACTCTCATTGGCAGAATATCTGTTAACATACTATCAATAATGCGAAACTCGCGTATTAAATCGTCCATATCATATTTTATGCCACGCAAGTAAGATCGAATTTGATCAAGTAATTTTTTATAAGTTATACTTGCTGTTTTGCAAGCATTTTTTTTTAGTCGCAAGTCGAGGTTCAACTTTTTTACAAGCTGCTGCAAGAGAAACACCAACGCCGGATATTATTAACAAAAACGGATTTAATGATGCGCCACTTGAAATTATACCAGAGCCGGTCATTAGCGGCGGTAGATATGATATCACTCGCAGTATTTTTGCATAGTATTTGTAACATTTTTTGACGCACCAAAGATTTTTATGATAGTATCTGTAATATTGCATTAACGCGTCAACATCTTGTTTGGGAATGTTTTCTGAAATATGATTAAAATCGACTATATTTTTTTCATTATATAATATTTGTTTATATACCATTATTTAAGTCACTAATTGGGGAGTTTCACACACAAATTCCAAGCACCACCAGTATAACGCTCTGGTTAAATTTTTGTCAGATGCCTCCAGCAGAAATGTTTCTTCCGCATCTTTATTTATTATAACGGATACAACTCCAGAAAAAGTATCGATTGAATGACGCCATGGAAATGTAGTAAATATACTGAATTTTGCTATGCTAAATATAGACAGCCTGTATACACCAGTGACTTCTGCGGTGTGCTTGAGATTATTATCTTGCAGTGTCCATACTCCTAATCCTGATGCTACTGTGTATACTACGTTAAATATCTGCTTGTGAGGCATTCCAGCAAGTAACTTTGTTACTAGATTCCTTTTTTCAATGATATTAGGAATTCCACTAACAATATCGTTGATTTTCATGTTAATGTCGGTAAGTTTTATGTCAACGATTGGTGGAGTTCCAAAAAATTCGTTAATATTTCTGTTTACATTTCTACGAAAATTTAGAAATGTTTGTACATGACTAATATATTCAGCTCTAAATGCAGCAATTCCATCATTAATTGTCGTTAACGAAGTCGTTATTGGAATTTCCTTATCGTCGAAGTATTTTTTAGTTGCGGCGTCGAAATCTGTTTCTGGTGTTCTGAGATTATTAATACCATTATTATTCATGTCGAGAAATGCACGCATTATACCACCGCGCACTGACACGTATTTGGATTCTTGATCGTCGACATATTTTTTTGTTGCTGCGTCTGTATCTGCGATTGGATCTCCCAGATATGTAATTTTTTTTCTTGACATAGCAATGTCGCCGGTAAATACATCGCCAGTTTTCCTAACATAATCGTTAACGGACTTGCCCGAATCTTGTATTTTACCTTGGTCGGCAAAAGTAACTATATTATTAACAATCGCGTTGGGAATTCGTACAAGTACATCTGATAGTTGTATATTACTCGTTTTTAATCGTCCTTCTTTGTCCTGAAAAACGACGACTTCATTTTGATCGACACTTGTGATATTTAATAAATTAGTAATTTCATTTTTGAGCTGATCAAGAGTTGCATACTTAGATAAGTCACCTTGTTGAGCAGTTGTTGAATCTCCTACTGTTGTTCCAAATTTTGAGTAAAAACTCATTATTTATTTACTGCTTGACAAAATTATATACAATAAAATTATATAATGGCAAAATCGTCTATATTAAACTTTGATACAGAGCGGTTGGTGAAACATAAACATAACAATGAGCTTCCAGATTGCCATTATCTTATAGTTGGTAGAACTGGATCGGGCAAAACAAATTTGTTTATGAATTTACTTCTCGGAGATAATTTTAACTACGATCGCGTTTATATTTATACAATTAATCCGCAGCAAGATAAGTACGAGCTGCTTAACAATTATAATGACAAACTTCGTGACGATCTTGAATCTGGCGAAGATTTCTTTATTATCAAACAACCGGAAGAACTTGTTCCAGTTAATCAACTCGATTCGTCCGAACATAAAATAGTTGTTTTTGATGATATTCCGCTAAACAACGAGGAAATGAATAAAATCAGATCGTATTTTTCACTATCGCGAAATAAGAAATGTAATTCTATTTATCTCGCTCAAGGATATTATAATGTTGACAGATTTATTAGGCGAAATACTGGTTGTTTTATATTATTTCCTGGCCTTGATAATATTGATGTTAGAAATATCGCGAACGAACAATGCGGCGACGTAACAAAAGATAAATTTATTGAACTGTACCGTCAAGCAACAGCAAATAGATACGATTTCTTCTTGTTCGATAAGTTAACGAATGATAAGAATAAAATGTTTCGATGTTGTATTGAAAACTATCTACAATAAGTTTTATAGAAAATAGTATATAATTAATGGAAAAACAAGCAAAGTACAGAAAACATATCGAAAATCTAAAAAAACTTGCACAGTCTCAGGCAAAATTTAAACTGCTAGTACAGCAAGCACGGCGCGGTCAAGTTACCGCAGCAGAAACAGCAGCAACCGCTCTCAAACCAATTACTGAAGCATTACTTGGAAAACAACCTGAAACTAAACCACTATCAGAAGAAGAACTTAAACAACTACAGGAAAAAGGTTTATTCGGACTAGTTAAAGAACAATAAGAAGCAGCTGCTGGAAGAATTATTGAGAGATCTGATGCGGAAAAAAAAAATTAGCTGAGGCACTTGTAGCAAATATAGCTGATCCTGATGCGAGACAAGCTGAATTGGATCGGTTAATAAATAATCCGCTGGAACTTGAACGAAGATTAGCAGTATTAACAACACAAGAAATTAAAAAAATTATAAAAAATTTATCAGAAGAAATAAAAGATATTAAAGAGGAACAAAAAAGAGTTGGTGAGCTTACTGTAAGGTTTATAGATGTTGATGAGCAAAGAAAATGGTTTGTAAAACAAGCAAATGATGTGATAAACGATGATGAATATGATAAATTTTTAGTTAAAGAAAGTATAAAAGATATTGATAATATAAGTAAATGGGCAGATGCAGAATATAACGCATTAATTGATAAATTAAATGTAATAATAAGAGACGGATCTGATGCTAAAAAAGAGTTAAACACAGCCATAGGAGATGAAATGCTTCCACTTTATGATAGAATGAGATATAGTGTTATTGCTGCTGTATTTGGAAAAACAGCAGATAGCAGCAGAGAAAAACCTTTTGGTAAGGGTTGGGATTTTAGAAGAAAATTTTTTTTAACAGATAGAATTCGTGCAAAAAAATATAGAGAAGAAAAAACTGGAACTGGAGTCAGAATATTCGCATCAGTTACTGAAATGATCGGCAGATTAATGTTATTGATATCATCAAAAGAAGCAGGAAATGTTGGTGCTGAAATCGACAATGAAATCATCGACATACTTGATAATTTGCGATCGAGAAATTTATTAGCATCTGACGAATACGATACTTTGCACCGCGACTTAATCGCGGCGACTTAATTTTATGAAAATATAATAATAAATGTCAGCAACGCTATTACTTGACTCTAGTCAATCTGATAAAGACAGCGCAAACTTTTCAGTAAAGTATATTCCACCAATAGAGCTTAATCGTGAAAAACAATACGAAATTGGATTAATTTCCTGCACTTGTTGGAACGCCATGGCAAACATTAAAACTGATATCAATGATACGCTTTCAATTGGAATAAAAATTCCAAATCATCCTATAGTGTTTAGGAAAAACGTAGATATTAAAATTCCACAAGGGGCTTACAACATAACTGATCTGAATAAAACGATAAAAGAAATTATAACAAAACATGGTGATAATGCAGATGATTTTGAGCTTGTACCGAATTATAATACATTACGAGCTAGAATAACATTAAAAAATTATTTTTACGTTATTTTACATAAGGGTTTCGCATCATTAATTGGATTTAAACCTTATATATATCAGCCTCCTGATGAAAATCCTATGAAAATCCTATAACGTTTGACGGTGAATTTCCAGTAAATATAACTGATGTTAACACGATATTGGTAAATTGTTCGATCGCGTCTGGTTCTTATTCAGCCAAAGGCAGCAAAGGTCAAACAATATACAGTTTCTCGCCAGAAGTTCCACCTGGATCTCTCATGCAAATTACTCCTCGTCATATTATTTATTATCCGTTAAATGTTGAAAATCAAATAAATGAAGTAAATATGCAATTGACGGACCAATCTGGACGACAGTTGGATTTAAATAACGAAGTTGTTACTTATTACGTGCACCTACGAGTTGCGTAGGCGAACAACAGTAAATATATATTTTTGAAAGATTTGACAACAAAATTATACAACCTCAGATATAATGAAACAAAAAAAAGTTTACAGAAGAAAAATAGTAGGAGGATTTTTCGGAAATATATTTACTAAAATTGATGAAAATATTCCAGGATTAGCTCGTAAAGTTGCGCCAATCGCACTTGACGCGGGTAAAGCTTTTGCAACTGGAGCTGCATCTGCTGCTGGAAATGCAGTGGGACAAAAAATATCTGATAAAATAAAAGGCGAACCTAAGACGCAAACTGAAATCAAGCAAGTTATTTCGGAAATCGCACCAACAAATGAAACCCAACGCGCGATGATAACAACAACAAAAAAACTTTTATCACCAAAAGGCGAGCAGATTATACAAAATTTAATATCTAAAGTTACAACGCCGCAATAATTTTATATAACCTAATAAAATAAAAAAATGTCTGTGAAAAATTATCTCGATTTTGCAGAAACTTACGACACAGACGACGCAGTAACGGAATTTGAGTATGTTGAATATCTCGATGAAAATTCTAACGAGCCTAATAAGACTGGCGTTAGAACATTTAATACACGAGACGAGGACGTATTTCTACTGCCTCACAAAGCAATGTTAGAAGTTCGTGGTCAGATTATGACAACAGCTGTTCCACCTGTCGCAATTGCAGCTAATGCAGAAGTAGCTCTTATAAATAATGGTTGGTGTTTATTTAGAAGTGCTCGATATCAGCTGGCCAATCAAACTGTCGAAGATATTTCAAGTCACTTACAAGTTGCAAGTACGATCTTAAATATCGTTTCGTTTTCTGATGATTACTCCAAATCAACTGCAACTAATATGATGTGGTTTAAAGATACTGGACGTGGTATAGCAGAATCGACCGAACTTTTATCGAAAGGTGCTTTGATACATGGAGCTGATGCTGCTGCAGATTTTCCAATTGTAAGAAATTTTCTTATCGTTAATGCTGCAGCGCTAGGTATAGACCCACCAGCTGCAGCCGCTAATGCAGACGCTACAAGAGTCTCACTTACCGCTGGTTGTAATAATCTTGGTATAACACCGCCAGGAGCAGCTGCAGACGGCGTTGCAATGTTAGACTTAGTTAATAATACAATTGGCGTAAGAAATACACGTTATAATGAAGGTTTTGCAAGGCGAAAAGAACTCACAGCAGCATCACGTCAAATTACAATGATGCTGCCATTAAGTACAATACTTGGATTTTGCAGGGATTATAATAAAGTATTTCGCGGAGTTAAACATACGCTTATTTTAGATCGAGCAGAACAAAATGACTGTTTTCTCAGATTTGGTGGTGCTGATGTGCAATTTATCATAAACAAACTCGCGCTGTGGATACCACGAATAACTCCGTCAGTCACTAAAATGTTAGAATTAGATAGTATTCTGGAAAAACGCACGAATAAAATTCATTTTCAGCAACATAAAATATATCAAACAGCTGTTCCAAATACCACCGACTACACATGGCGAGTTACAACATCTAGTGAACAGCTGCCGCGTCAGTTATTCGTTGTATTTCAGCAACAAGCTCGACGTGGAAGCCAACTACAAAATAATGCGATATTTGATAATGCCGATGTTAGGCGAATATATGCCAGAATAAATTCAAAGCAATATCCAGAACGAGCGATCGAATGCAATTTTGCGAATGACGCTAATAAAAACATTACTCGGACTTATATGTATCTGCTCGACTCGGTACAAAAATACCAAGATACTGGAGATGGAACTCAGATATCAGTAGAGGAATTTCGTACACTTTATCCGATATTCTACTTTGATGTTAGTAAACACAGCGAGCGATCCGTGGACAGCACAGCTGATATCGAAATCACTTGGACGCTCGGAGCTGCTCCAGCAGCGGCATTAAACGTATATGCGCTAGTTATAAGCGACAGATCTGTTACAATCGACTCTATTGGAGGTAAAATGACAATACAAGTTTAATCTGTAATCGTTATATAAGATGACAAAATATATTATAAAAGAAATACATTTAACCGATGGCCAAGTTAAAAAATTAGCAACTGCTGTTGCAAAGCGGAGGCCGGTTTCATTAAAGATCAACCCGAGTGCTTTGGGGACTTTAACAAAATTATTGTTAACCAAAAATCAAGTAAATAAATACGATCGCAACAAACCTTTCGTTTTAAATTTAAGCGCTGCACAAATAACTGCGATGTCAAAACATGGCGGTTTCTTCGATCCGGTGCTATCAGTAATAGCCAAAACATTACTACCTAAAATTTTGCCAGTGTTAGGTACATTAGGGCTAGCAGCAGCGTCAGGAGCAGTATCTGGCGCATCAGAAAAGGCAGTTAAAGGTAGTGGAATAAAGAAAATGTTTGTCTAAAGATTAAATATAATGCCTAAACGAAAGACGACGCGAAAAAAGACAACGACTAAAAGAAAAACGACGACGAAAAAAAAGACACAAGGTGGATTTCTTCCAATAGCCCCGTTACTGGCAGGATTGGCGGGAAGTCTATTGCCGGGTCTGTTAGGACGAGGACGAGGACTAACGCTGCCGGGAACGAGACGTTAAAACGTCTTAAGATAAAGTCGCCGCGGCCGACTTTGTCGGCTCCGTTAAGTAATTTTGATATACTTGATAAACTTAAAAAAGTAAAAAATTTTCACGGAGTTTATTCCAAAGATGAACTTGCGGTGATTGCGTCGCCAGGCTCTTGTGTTATAAATATACAAGATTTTAATGACGGATCTGGTACTCATTGGGTAGCTGTTTTTGATAACAATTATTTTGACTCGTTCGGAATTCCGCCAAGTGATGCGGTAAAAAGATATATGAGCAAAAACAAAATAAT
>JAECUM010095763.1:0-48193 GCA_016617855.1 Megalonaias nervosa | reverse complement strand
GGCAAATGGGGTAGAACGGCGTGTTGATTAGCTTCGGTATTGAAAAAGTGCGGAAAATAGCCTTTGGCCATTTCTGTCATGCCAAAAGTTTTAGGCATGCGGCTCAAAGGCATAGCCAAGTAACTCATTGAATCTTTAAACTGTACTTGTGCCACTTGCATGGAAATGATTTTGGCTCCGTTCAAAGTGACTTTCGGACGTTCGGTACTTTGTTCCGTATAGTATCTCAACAGAAATTGTCCATCGTATCCCGAAAAATTGTGAGCCATCACCGTGGCATGGCGATGACAATCTCCGTAACGTTCGATATCTTCTTGGCTCCACGTCTCGTCGATAGGGTTTAAGATCCATTGGGCAAAATCGGCCAGTGTGTTCGATCCCCGAAAGATTTTTTCACGTCCTCCAGGAATCTTGCTGCAGTAAGGGCAATGAGTCAAGATAGGCTCTTGGATGCACTTCTCGCACGCTCGGTGAGCCACGCAGAAATTAGGAATGTGAATGCCAGTCTCTTGCATGCATTCGAAATCGAAAAAGATGAAATTCCCTTTCTTCTTCTGGTCATTCTCTTCTTCTTCTTCATGTTTGGAATGGTATTTTTGAATGTAGCATTGGTGTTCCAAGTCCACGTTTTGGCGACAAATGTGACATCGCTTCTTTCCTGAACAGACGTGCGCCTTGGCATTGTTGGTACGTATGCCTTGTCCACAAGTAGGGCACAATCTCAAGAGCTGACAAGCACATTTCTGCTGTGAACCTTGCGTCTTTAGGTGTTGTTGGTAACAGGCAGGACTGACAAACGTGCGCTGACAAACAGAGCAATGCACTCGTTCTTGTCCTTCGTCCAGACAGGGTGTAGAAGCTAAACATCCTGAGCATTTCGATCCACAATGCTTGTGTTGCTCTCGATTGTTATAGCCATAGTCACATTTCTCACAGTAATAACTGTATGACAGGAATGCAGTGATACTGGTAATGGCATCAAAATGTTCATCGTGATGATAGACGTGAATGTATTTTCCGTCTTTAAAATCTTGACCTCAAAACAACAGAGGTCCGCGCACTTCTTGAGGGTGAACTTTCAAGGTGTAACGTGGAGCCAAGACGTCTTGCAACTTTTGCATTTCAGGAATGCCGCAGGGTGTGTCTTTAGCTAACCCCGCTTGCTGTAACAGGAGTTCTGCTTCTCTTTGTTGTTTGGCTCGGTCCGATCGTCGAATAGTTTTCCAGGCTCTTTTCCATTCTACCGTATCGTTCTTGTCAGCATACGTTTGTCCCACCACGATGGCACGGGCTAAGCACATCTTGTCTTTTGGATTGTTAATTTGGACGAGACTACGCTTGAGGTTACGCAAGTTGTCTACCAACATCAACTTTTTTTTACCTGTCCCTTGGGGAAGAGACACGTGGGTCATGTACAGTGTCGCTTTTCCGTCCGTGATGTGAAATTTGTCGTTAGATTGTTGTACGTGTTGAATCTTGTCCATGATTTTGGAAGGTGACAATTCTGATGGACTGCTAAACTCGATCCAAACGGGAGACTTCAAATTGTCGTGATGAATAGAAAGTCTCAAGCGATCGTCTTCTTTGGCTCGACATTGCCGTTTTAGTGTGGTTAACAAAGAATCCCACACATCAGTGATGAACCCTTCTGCTTTCTCCAAGGGTACGTCAGACTTGAAATCTTTAAATTTCACTGCGTACGTGTAGGCCGTGGTTCTAAATTTTCTGGAAGAGCGTTTGTCCGTCTCCCGAATGTGGTAGTACTTTTCAGGGTTTACGGATGGTAATGGACTTTGATTTGGTGTAGACTCTTTAGGCTTCGATTCTGGTTCACTCATCTCATCTTCAAAATCGCTGGCATGAATTTGTGCCAAGACTTCAGCTACTGTGCGAGGCGATAAATCACGTTTCTGCCTCTTGCTTTCTTCTTCTTCTTTCTTTTCGAAATGATGCGATCGTTTCATCTTGACGGCAAAAAGTCAAATGACTACCTGTGAAACACCATGAACCCTATATATCTGTGTCAGACCAGGGCATATATAAAGGGCTAGTGACTCCCCTCTCAGTATTCATTTCGCTCTCAAGCCGACCAGCACAATGGAAGAACCCACACAGATCGAACTTCTGATTAGAGCATTGCGAGGTGTGATAAGAAAGTTTTCTTCAGACAAGCCAACGGACTACTCTCCTTCCTTTCGAGATAAAAGTCAAGATACTTGCTATATCTGTCAAAAGAAAGGGCATTGGGCTACAGAATGTCCAGACCGTCAAAGAAGCAAGGTCAGTGTCAAAAGAAACAAAAGTCAAGATACCTGTTATCATTGTCAAGAGAAAGGACATTGGTCTTCAGAGTGCCCTAAGAAACAACAGGAGCAGGAGAAGGAGGAGGAAGAAACAGAGGTAGCCTTGACAAAAGAAGAACCCAGACACGTTCAGAAAGAGAAGACAGAAAAGAAAAGAAGACGAGAAAAATGTGAGGAAGAAGAAGAGAAGAAGAGGAAAAAAGTGTAAAAGTGAAGAAATTGAAAAAACAGAGAGTGAAAGAAAAAAGACACAGAAGAAATCTATGAACTTTTTTAAAAGTGTTGTGTTGTGTTATGTTGTGATATTGAATTGTAAAAAATTTGTAACAGAATAGACCAAACTGAAAAAAACGTAAGTGTCTCTTGGTTTTCATTATTTAGAAATAATAAGGACCTACACTCATACACTCACAACACGTACATCATAGGGTTAAAGAAGGGATTTTGAGTTTTAATTGATTTTGGCAAAATGAATAGTCACTCTTTTCGAGAGTATTGGGTAGCCCTGAAAAGGACTGTTGAGTGTTTGTTTTTTTCCTTAGAACAAACTCAGGAACGAGAATCAATTCGCTTTAACTGTCTTAAGCCTTTGCCACGGCCAAGGCCTACTTGTGGACTTGCTCCTGTCAATGATCTAGTAGATATCACTAGGGGTGGTATCTCTGGTGTAGTCACAGGGTTAGGTTGTTTGGCTCGGGAAGGTCTTTTTCTCTTGGGTCGTAATAAAGAAGTCTGATACATTTGTTTCAGACTTCTTAACTCGGCCAAAATGTCCAAGAGTACCGTGACCGTTTGACTTTCGCTGTTCTCCTTCTCTCCTAGACTTTGTTTCTTCTCTGCTTCTTCTTCTTCCTGTTGTTTCCTTCTTGCTCTTCTTCTTCTTCTCGCTGTTTCTGTTCAAGAAGAAATGCTTGCTCTGCTTCTTTCTGCTGCTGTAAAAATTTCTCCAATTCTTCTCTCTGTCTTTGTTTAAAATCGTCGACACGTGGTAATGAAGGAGAAAGTGGCGAAGGTACTGGTACCGGAACAAATTCTTGGGAAGAAGATAAAAATCTACTAAATCCCAGTTGAAATCAACCTCTTCGGGAAGTAGCACTGTGTTCACTTTGGTAGCTGCTGCTGTACCATTACTTCTCGTCTCCACAGCCGGTGCACCCCAATTCATTGTCTTCTTAGGTTCCGTCATGTTTCACAAAACACTACCGCATCGATTCACTGCGCACAGACGCTAGTGTGCCTATATAGGAAATGTGACGTCACAGGTAGCTCTCTTCGGATTGGAAGACAGACTCCGCGAAGTGACTGAATTTTGTAACGCGTGTTGGGATTGGTGAACCCTTTCAATCCGTTTCGATCCGGTCTTCCACTATAAATCAACGCGGTTCACTTCATTTCCTTCACCTGTCCTCGTCACAGAGAAGATGTTGATCGACGTAGAATCCTCTACTTTGGTATCCTCAATGCTGTTCCGTACAGACTTACCCATGTATGTGAAAACAAAATGGACTGTCATCCGGATCACCGGGGCCACTCTTTGGAAAAGAAGATGTTATGTGGAAGGACAAGGCTGTCTTAAGCGGACTCTCATCTACGGACCAGAAGTGAGACACAGTTTAAGACAAACTTTGAGAAATTTGAGGAAGATAAGAAGACCTATGCGATGTCCTGTATGTTAACAGAATGGTGTTAACATCACATAACAAACAACGGCCCTTTTCAGGGCCACTTCCAATGCCTCGAAAAGATCTTAATTTTCATTTTATCTCCACCCTAAACGAATATATATAAAACCCTTCCTCTACTAAAAAACACGAACGCTCTTGATTCGTCTTTGTCTATAGCCCTCTCTCAGGTAGCCTGACGTCACAGTACTTCTCTTTTTGCTACATTGTTACCAGTGTGACGTCATGCCACCTGTCGCTTATCGCTCTACAAACCCACAGTCTCCTAGTCACCGCTCTACAAAATTTCCATTGTCGCTATACAGGCCCAGGGTGTTCTAGGCCCTCTACTCCATTTTCCATTGTCGCTATATAGGCCCAGGGTGTTCTAGTCCCTCTACTCCATTTTCCATTGTCGCTATACAGGCCCAGGGTGTTCTAGTCCCTCTACTCCATTTTCCATTGTCGCTATACAGGCCCAGGGTGTTGACCTACTTCTTGGGGCTATACTGGCCCAGGGGGGGTCTGTAATGCTAATTCCCATTGTCGCTACGGTAACCCACTATACTACTCATACCAAATACTAAAAAATGGTACTAACAGCTGCCTCGTTCGGCGCTCAGCATTAAGAGGTTAGTGTTAGGACTGGTCGACCTGGTGTCAGGATAATGTGACTGGGTGGGACATCATGCCACATGTCTGCGGCATGATGCCCCAGTGCTAGACATCACTATAAACTGTCACACTGCAGACATCGTAGCGATATGACTGAAAAATTGTTAAAGCTACGTTAAAAATCTAAATCACACACACACACACACACACACACACACACACACACATGACTTCCAGCAGAATCGCGCCAGGGTTTGACACACGGTCAAGCAAATACCTCTGGCTTGTAACAATACTGTTGAGGCATGGTTTTACTGTAGAAACACTACAGGGCGGTTGTATCTGACAAACTTCAGAGCATAACGTCTTTAAACAAAATATTATAATTGATTTCGAGTTTACTGTTACGAATCTATAGTCTTAAACTAAGTAACAGAAAGAAGTGAAACCAACAGGTTATGTATAATCAACAAATAATTTATTTCCATAGAAAATTTAAGAGGAATTTACAATATTGCAAATTAAATCCCAAATATTGCAAAATGTTCTAGGCCTACTACAAGTCAAAAGTATAGAATGTTCCGAGTGAATTCCAATAATGTGAGGATTACCAATAGTCTTGATGTATCAGAATAATATAACACAAAATGTTTTAAAATTAATTCACATTGGTTTAAACGTGTGTTATTGCTATAAACGTTTACAAATGGGGTCGGGCTACAAGTTCTTACAACTTAGAATAAGCCCTTCCCAAAATCAGTATGACATGTACATGCATAGCTGCAGTAAATTAATATGATTTCATACAACTATAACAAAATACATAGTTTCAGGCAAGATAGTTGAGATGAGAGAGAGAGAGGTGGGGTGGGGGGTTGGTTTAATACATTAATCACTTAATTATCAATTAATGTTTGTAGCAGAATCTGGGCATTAGTACATAGACCAAAATAAATTCAGTCCCTAAAAATGAAGAAAATCATGTCTTTATTTATTAAAGTTAAAATTAGCTGTAATTAAGTAGAGGGATCAAATTGTAAATATTCCGTAATTATGTAAGTCGTTTCGTGTCTTAAAATATGTTTGGAACAAGTCAAATAAACTGTTGTTAACGTTCGTTGTAAAGTCAGATGATCCGGATAACACTTTATTTGAAATTGCTGATACATGGGGATGATTTAGATTCTGAACCATTTTCCTACGCTGTTCAATATAGTATTTGTAAATAAATATGTAATGGTATGCATTTTCTATATCATAACCACACTCGCATAGTGGATTATCTCTCAAATGATTAGACTATAAATCACTGTGTAAATTACTACAATTATTTCTAATTCTAGTATACAGAATGTATAATTTTTTGTTTCTAACGAAACATGGGTGGACACTTGTGTCGCCTTAGTCTCTATTTTACTTCTGAACATTGAATAATTACATTCACTTTTTAATGAAGCTGGAAGTGAGTTCCAAACATGAATAGAAGAGTATAAGAATGAGTTTCTGTTTATTTTGAGTCTGGCATTAATGCTATTCCTATTTCTAAGATTATACTTGATTGTCTTACCAACCTGGTAGAAGGTCAGCAAGATAAGAAGGAGAGACTCCGGATACGTTTTTATGAAAGTAACATAGTTTATGGAACTTTCCTCTATCTGCCAAGGTAGACCAAACAGTTTTTTTCATAAATCTAATGACAGTGGACACTTCAAGTAAGCCCAGTTACAATTCTACCCTCTTCTAATTGTAATTTTTCTAACTTGAGACAGTTTTCGGCAGAACAATCATTCCATACAACATCAGCGTATTCAATTAAGGGACGGATGTATGTTCTGTATATCGTTTATAACGTCTTTCGGCTAAACGTATATTTAAGTGTTTTTAGGACAGTTATCATTTCTGAGGTTGACATAAATATATACTATCAATGTGAATTTGAGTTAATCTTAAAGTAGTATTTTAGTCCAAAAAGTCAATCAGTACTTTGTAATTCCAATGAATAATTTAGATAAAATGATTCCTCTCAAATTATATCTGAACACAACTAAATACTCCGATCAATTATTCCCAAAGACTGATATGAAACACGAACGAATGAAGACTTTGTTTACAAAACCTATATATTTTAATTTTACTTGATCTAAGACATAATAGAATGCGCAGGATGTGGGTCGTTTCGAAAGGAAAATGTCATCAAATTCGTAGCAAGTTTAGGCCTTGAATCCGAATTTTAATAAACATCTTGTTTACCATTTATGAAAATGGCAAAATTCACGAAAACAAAACACGATGTTATGTATACCCATATAAATTTATGATTGTAGATTGTAAGGGCCATTTAGTAATCAACATATAAAACAGCTAATTTTGTTCATGATTGTGAGTTTGTGCTTTAAAATAATGTCCGTTTGTTTGGTAAGCATGTCTGCTTGGATATTCTATGGTCTACCTGGTTTCAGATTGGTTGGCTCTTAAAAATTCATTGAAAGACCTGACTTTGTTTACAAGTTAGCATGATTTGGAAATGAATTTATGACCCTCATCTTGGCTCTGTTTTGTGTCTTGTTTTTTATTTAAGGGTTGTTTACCTGTGAATTAATCATTCCTATCTTAAATATCTGTAGCGGTATCAGTGTTGTAGTTGCGTTCGGTTATTATTTGAGAGGATATATAGTTATTTAAATTATTCATTGGAATTATAAGGTGCTCATAGATTTTAGGATATAATCGCTATTTTGGGATTATTTTGTATTCATTTAAAGACATTCTAGATTACATCATTATGATAAATATGACTGTTGGCATATTGGCAAATTTAAGATCATTGGCGCATCAGCACATTCAGGATTGGAATTAATTTGGAACACCACTGGGACTCATTTGGAATACTCATTACTTTTGAACTTGTGATACAAATTTTAGGACCATTTGGGATTTAACTCACATTACTGTTATTTATTTTATTTTCACTTTGTATTCTAGGGAAATTAATTATTTGTTGAATTTTACTAGAGTCGTAACAATAACAATAGTATGGTAGGCAATACCTCTAACCTTAATAACGGACAAAGGTCATTCACATAATGTAGATTATATATACATAACATTCTTTGTTTACTTCTACAATCAAAAGTGAATTCTTGTGTGGTCTTAGCAAGCTTGCAGTCTAGCTCGTAGCAGAAAGCTGCATTTTCGAATGTCACTTAATTTCAGTTTGCAATCAATACTAATCAGCTCCCGATTTAGCCATCATTTTCAAACACGACTGTAATACTAGTTAAAATTCCTACTTACAAAATTTGATTACGATATTTAATCAAGATATTGTTTTCTGAAAAGGTGTACCGTTTTGTTACAGAGTATTACAGGTATACCGTACTGTGTGGGTGATACATAACAACATGATATGTAAGTTCAATCATTGACAGTTTCCATGATTTATAGAGAAAACTAGGTATAAACAGGTAAGACTTAATGTCATCTTTGTGCTGTTTAGAATTCGTTTTTAGGCATTTCTTGATGGTACTTCATTTATGGTATAAATGTACACTGGATGGTCTGCATTTGGCACATATTAAGATCTGCCCATCCTGATATGGAGGAAGAGAGATTAAGGGAGGGGGAGAGATAAGGAGAAGGAAAATAAATTTAGGCCTAAATATGGAGATTTAGGTTTGAAAAGCATGCATTATGGCAGATAAATTTTCTAAATGGGAAACAAAGTAGTTCCAAAAGTGATATCTCCACTATGGATATATAATTTTTCATCCACTGATATGTTTTAGTATCGCATCATAAAATATATAATAAAATAAATTTTCTTCAGGTTAAGAGAAAAAAGTCATGCTCAAAGAAAACCATGGCACCGAGCTCCTACCACCCCTCCCCTCCCCGTTAGCCCTCAAAAATTATTTCTTTGTCAGTCTATACTAAGCATGCAGGGATTGGTCTCTGTACGTGTACAAAACATTACAACGTCTTCCTGTGTTTGACAAAGAAAGGAGCTTATTTACTGACCAGAATTTACAGAAACTGTATTGTCAAATTTAGCATCATTTGAACTGGACGTGAATGAACACGGCATTAGTATGGATTTTATTTCAATGTGTCAGTTCTGGTTTTAATTTAGGCTTTGTAAAACAAATGCTTAATAATTATTTGAAAACAAAACATATTATTGCCTGAAAAGTTTGTTCTAAATTGCTGTTTCTTGTAGTTTTGGTAACCTGATACCCATGTGAAAGAAAAACCTGGTCAAAATTCAAAAGGATTGGATTGGGCATACAATATTTTCAGTAGCGTACTAACGGGGGGGAGGGGGGAGAGGGGGCGGACGATGCGGTTGCCCGGGCGCCAGAGGTCTTGGGGCACCAAAACCCATTTGGGCAATCATCGTTGCCCCGGGCGTCGTTTACTCTTAGAACGCCACTGTGTATCAGCGCACAAAAACAGGTATTCATAATATCCGAAGACGGTAATCAGAAGCATCAGGGCCATTTCCGTACCAAATGATATTTGACAATTTAGGCGTGTTTGAAGTTTCTCTGCGGTTAAACGGCCATCATGAATCCACCGAAGAAATTATTTGTTTACTTTGGCAACAATCGTGTTGCACATACATATCACAAGCTCTTATCATTCATGGACCAGGATGACAACGTTGACACAGGTCTGCAGATTTTGCCAAAAAATTTCAATGTGTTGTATCCGATTTATTACTTATCGTAGAAACACCTTGAATGTTATCGACGAGAAACACCTGTACATAGTTTAGCAGTCTGTGGTAGAAATGCATTTTCACGCACATGTGACTAGTCTGCCTGCTCACAACAATTACAAACACACTGCAGTGATTCTCTCTGATAAGCTGCTGTTGTTGGAGGGCGTAAGTGGCCGTATTAGGATTATTAATACGCCTGTTGAAAAACAGCAGGGAGGGTGAACCCTACAACTTTTTAGAAAAGTCCATTTGTGAAAATAAGCCCTCTTACGAAAAAATGACACACAAGCGTCAATAACGCTAAACCGAGACCTCTAACCAAGTTGCGCTAGACCGAGGTCTCTAACCGGGTTAGCGCATTTTTGTTATTTTTTTCTTTTGACGTTTGCGTGTCAAATTTTTATGCGTCCTCGTTTACCGACCCAGGACATTCACTGTTGGCCGTCACCCTCCCTGCTGCTCTGTGACTTGACAGAGTCAAGGGTGTGAAAAAAAGTAACGGATCTCTCAACCAAAACTTTATCGGGACCTATGCGATATCGCGACCGAGGATCATGTAACTATATTGTGATAAATCCATGAGGAATTGCTTGTGCTTTTGAGAAGATGTTTTTAAACTTAATTATATCCATATCCCCTGAATACTAAGTCTGGTGGATGTTTCTTAGTGTATGGATATCAACACCATTAAAGACAACCAGAAGATTGCAGTTATCTCTGGTCACCTTAGGTATTTGCATGCATATCGCTGCTGAACATATATAATATCGATGCTTTTGTGTTTGCCTCGGGAAAATATCCGAGCTGGATTTGATTGTTTGTCTAGCAACACATCATCGTATACTGCCCCCGTTGAGATCATCTACCAACGGCGCATCGTTGATGTTGGTGATAAAATCAATAATATCATTGCCGTCCTCGTCCAACAACTTTGCCTTTCCATTCAAATCTTTAAGCGCGTCGTAGTATCGCTGATCATCCACAGATGGTGCCACTAAATACAACTTATCCCACTTGAGCCATCTCATTATCAGGTTAAGCAACAATTGCATCTTACCAGACCCTGATAGACCTATTATAATTGCTCTGATAGAATTTGACAGCGCTGGGTGATGCTTGATTGGCTCTTGCTTTCGTGTTGCTGAGAAATCAATGACATTCATATTGTAGGAATATATAATAATTCTATGGATTTATATTGTGTTCGATGCAGAGCACCCACTAATACCAGTGGATTAAAAACAATAACGACGAGGAATAAAAAGCGTGTACTTACAGACAAATATGTGAAATGTGGTACAAAAATACAAATTTATCTCTCATGCAACGGGCGGAGATATCGCTGCTTCACTAGGAAAATTACAAGGGGCTCCAGAGGCTAAATATCCTGGCGAGAAGCATCTTTCTGGATATAATTATTGTGGTCCTGGAACCCGACTTGATATCCGACATGACGAGAAAGAACAACCAGACCTGGAGAGTATCCAATAAATGCGATTGATCAAGCGTGCCACGTTCATGATGTCACGTATAAAAATCCAGATCTTCAACAACGACAATATTGCAGACGTGAAGTTGATTCACACTCTAAAGTCTGTAAAAAATAAATCTCTCAGAGAATCGCTTGCTAATTTTATGGTAAGATCTGCGATGAAAGGTAAACTAGTGCTAGGGGCCAGTAATTAATCATAGATAACTACTATAATGGACTGAATTTACTATAGCCCAAGAGGATACTGGAGGGTAGAGAAGCGATTAGTAAAATTGCTGATGCAGCAGGTGTCGCACGTTCCGTTGCTGCAGATTGGTTAGCACGACAGGCAATGTGGCAAATTTGCCACCACCTAAAATAATTCAGTACGCACATTTTGATGTCGGCACTCCCAATGAGGTTCATCAGGCAGATATTTTGTTTTTACCACATGATACTATTAAAACTGGTAGACGTCAATCGCGTACATACAGATACGCGTTGACTGTCGTTGACATTGCAAGTAGATATAAAGAAGCAGAACCACTGTCAGCAAAGACAGCAACTGAAGTTGCATCTGCGTTTGAACGAATTTATTAACGTGGCGACCTGCGATGGCCACAGTTGCTACAGGTTGATCCTGGCAAAGAATTTCTTGGTGCATTAACATCGCTGATGCAACAACATAACGTCAAAATCAGACGAGGGCACACCACAATTCATCGCTATCAGGCAATCGTTCACCGATTTAATCGAACACTTGCTGAGCGATTGTTTGGATATCAGTATGCGCAGGAAATATCCCTAAACAAAATTCAGGCGGACAAGAGATCTCGTGAATGGGTTGCAAGACTACCAGGTGTGATAGCTGCGTTAAATAATGAAATTACACGTCGAATTTCTATGACCCCCATCAATGCAATCTCGAAGAAACACATACCATTTAAGCGCCATGACTCTTTCTCAAAACAACCAGTACTAGGTAATGTGACTGTCATATATTTATATGAGCCGGGGGAGCTGGGGGGGGGGGGTAAAAAAGAGCGACTGACCCAGTCTGGAGTGTAATCACACATAAAATCTTCAGCGTGGTAAGATCCAATCTACAAACTAGATTCAACTGCTTCTCAACGTGGATTTGTACGTGAACAATTACAAGTAATTCCTGAAGATACACAATTACCACCGCCTTCACTATTGTAAAGGCTTACTTCTGTGAAGGATATTCGCTAGCAGAACACCAGCTTCTCGACGTCGATTACACTCAGGACCGGTCAGCATCACATTTTCGCGTGTGTGGCCGAGACTATTATTAATTCTGTCCACGGTAAATTGCCGTGGGTCATTAGGAGAACACTGCCACAACAGTACTGTGTTACAGCAAGCACAGTGACTATTTTGTTGTTGTTTCAGTGTCATGATAAACTTAACATCAAGATCGAAGTCTCGTTTATTTTTATTTTTGGTCACACCTCTGATAACCAGCCAATTTTTTTTTATCGACATTGCCCTTTGTTTGATTATTATCCACAATGGTGCAGTTGTCCAGCACAATTCTCCGTAGCTGGGACATTCTTCTGACTCAAGATATTGCCAGATAAACTAGGTTAGACCATTCGATACGATCATCAAAATCCAAATACTGGTATCACTGATTGTCAGTCCCTGCGATGAATGAATTGTTATTGCATATCCTAAAGTCCAGAACAATGGCCCGGTGGTAGCACCGGGTGTTAAGGCTTTCCCAGCAACATCAATCGGAACCAAAACAATATCATTTAATACAAGTTTTTGTTTCTTACTTGACTTTGTCATGGGTCCTGGAATCTCATCATCAATATTTTGTTTACGTGTATATTCTGGGCGATAACACAGTGGCACAGGTAGATCTGAAAACTTTTCTTCATGTAACAGAAATAATTAACTCCGCCATTGCCGGTCCCAAGCCCGGATGTAAAAGGAGGAGGGTTGGGCGTGGGGCTAGCAATCCGACCATGTAAAACCCAACTAGCTACAAAAACGACAACAGAAGAAAAACATGAAAGCCTGAGGGAGGAAGGGTCTTCTTCTGGAAGACTTATGACGCTGTGTGGTGAAATCCACGAGCCATAAAGCAGACCACCCTTCTATCAAACAGGAGAATTAACATCGCAACATGGAACGTGAGGACAATGTAAGAGGCAGGAAAAACAGCACAGGTAGCAGCAGAGATGAGGAACTACAACCTATCCCTACTGGGCATTAGCGAGACAAGATGGACTCAATCTGGACAAAGAAGACTGATGACAGGAGAGATGCTACTGTATTCAGGACATGAGGAAGATGACGCGCCTCATACACAGGCGGTGGAGCTCATGATGTCGAAGCAAGCATATAATGCACTGATAGGATGGGAACCACACGGGCCCAGAATCCTCATGGCAACGTTTAGGACCAAGAATGAGAAAATAAAGATGAACGTCATACAGTGCTACGCTCCAACAAATGACGGCGAAGAAAAGAGAAGGACCAGTTTTACAACAGACTACAGAACATAGTGGAGAACTTCCCAGACAAAGATATCACCATCCTCATGGGTAATTTCAATGCCAAAACTGGGCCAGACAACACAGGGTACGAACAAACCATGGGGATCCACGGCCTGGGGGAGATGAACGAGAATGGAGAGAGATTCGCAGACCTTTGTGCACTGAACAACCTGATCATCGGGGGTACCATCTTTCCCCACAAGAGAATCCACAAGAACACGTGGATATCACCAGACCATGTGACAGAAAATCAGATTGACCACATCTGCATAGCCAAGAAGTTCAGGAGATCCCTGCAAGTTGTGAGGGTGAAGAGGGGAGAAGATGTGCCATCTGACCACCACTTAGTTGTCGCAAGGCTGAAACTTAAACTGAAGAAGAACTGGATGGGTACAAAAGAGAAGAAAACAAAGAATTACATCAGCCTGTTGAAAGATGCAAAAACTAAAGAAGAATACAGACTGACCCTTGAACAACAAGTACCAAGTGCTACAAGAGCTTTTTGAAGATAAGGAAGACAATGTGAACAACAGATGGCAGAAAGTTAAGGAGGCAGTAAAATCATCATGCCAAGAAGTACTAGGCCCCATGAAGCAGCAGCAGAAAGAATGGATTTCAGCCGAAACATTGCGAAAAATCCAGGAGCGGAAACTGAAGAAATCAGCAGTAAATAGCAGTAGGACAAGAGCTACAAAAGTAAAGGTACAAAAAGAGTACACTGACGCCCACAGAGAAGTGAAAAGAAGCATCAACATAGACAAGAGAAACTACGTTGAAGGACTGGCATCAGAGGCAGAAGAAGCGGCCGGAAGTGGAAACATGAAGAAGCTGTACGACATCACCAAGAAGCTGTCCGGCAAGTACAGCAAAACAGAGAGACCCGTAAAGGACAAGCAGGGAAAGACCATATCAAGTACAGAACACCAAATCAATGGACGGGCAGAACATTTTGAAGAACTGTTGAACAGGCCAGCACCACTAAATCCCCAAGAAATCCATCCAGCCAACACAGATCTCCTCATAAGCTGTGACAACCCCACCAGAGACGAGATCAAGAAAGCCATCACCCAGGTGAAGAACGGCAAGGCAGCTGGACCTGATGACATCCCAGCTGAAGCCCTCAGAGCAGACCTAGAGGCTTCAGTGCAAATGCTATACCCCCTCTTTGAGAAGATCAGGTAGGAAGAAGAAATACCGACTGACTGGAAGGAGGGATACCTCATCAAGATCCCCAAGAAAGGCGACCGCAGCAATTGCTCCAACTACAGAGGAATCACACTCCTGTCAGTACCAGGGAAAGTCTTCAACTGGGTCCTCTTGGAGAGAATGAAGGAGGCCGTAGACCCACAGTTACGAGACGAGCAAGCGGGCTTCCGGCAGAACAGATCGTGTACGGACCAAATAGCTACTAATCGCATCATAGTCGAGCAATCGTTGGAGTGGAATTCGCTCTACATCAACTTTGTCGATTATGAGAAGGCATTCGACAGTGTGGACCGAAAGACACTCTGGAAACGTCTCCCGCATCCCAACCAAGCTGGTGAACCTGATCAAGAACATTTACAACGGAATGTCCTGCAGAGTCATCCATGCAGGACAGCACACACACGCCTTCCTAGTGCGGACTGGCGTGAGCAAAGCTGCTTGCTGTCGCCGTTTCTCTTCCTTCTCGCCATCGACTAGATTATGAAGACGTCCACCAATGGGCGAAGGAATGGGATCCAGTGGATATTGTGGAGTCAACTTGAGGACCTGGACTTTGCCGATGACCTAGCGCTCTTGTCCCACAGCCAGCAGCAAATGCAGGACAAGACTCACGTACTGCCAGCCACATCAGCACAGGTTGGCCTCAACATCCACAAAGACAAGACCAAGATCCTCAAGATCAGTTATGTCAGTAACAACCCAGTCACACTGCATGGAAGTCCCCTGGAAGAGGTGGAGTCCTTCACGTACCTGGACAGCATTATCAACCAGCAGGGTGGCACAGACACAGACGTCAAGGCAAAGATCGGAAAGGCGAGAGCAGCTTTCATATACAGCTCAAGAACATCTGGAGCTCCAAAGAAATTTCCTTGACTACCAAGACCAGACTGTTCAACTCCAACATGAAGTCAGTCCTACTGTATGGAGCAGAGACCTAGAGAACCACCAAGTCGACCGTAAAGAGAGTTCAGACCGTCATCAACAGCTGCCTAAGAAGAATTCTCCAGATCCGCTGCCCAGGCACCATCAGCAACGCCAACCTGTGGTAGAGAACCTCTCAGCTTCCGGTAGAGGACGAAATCATGAAGAGAAGGTGGGGTTGGATAGGGCAAACCCTACGTAAGCCGCCAAACAACATTACCAGACAGGCATTGAGGTGGAACCTCAAGACAAGCGGAGAAGGTGTCGACCAAGAAACACCTGGCGACGTGACCTTGAGGCGGACATCACTAAGCTGGGTCACACCTGGAGTCAGCTCGAGGGGATGGCACAGGACAGAAGTCTCTGGCGATCTTTTGTGGGCGGCCTATATCCCGGTAGGAGTGACGGGCAAAACAACAACAACAGAAATAATTGTTGCTGAAGTGAATCACGAACTATCTTCCGACTTGCAACTATCAAATCAGGAGGCCTCCACAAATTCCCAAAATCGTCGTTTGTTGTGTCAGGAATTACCTTACGCATTATCAAGCACTGGATGCTATCTGGCTGCAGTCTGATTAGCTTTTTGGACTCTTTCAGCGATTCATCAATAGCTCTATGATCATCAAGTATTTCCTCATAATAATTTACGATTTCTTTTAACCAGTGATGTGGGATTCACCGACAAAAGTGGTGGTTGACCATGATCACCACACATGATAACTGCAGTATTTTTCATCAGTACCCATTCAAGAAACATTTTTAACACGTCCACAGATACCGTGCATATCTCATTGCAGATAATGATCTTAGAAATATATTTCTACCCATTCGTTCAGGTGTCCACGCATCTCCCTTCCACCGAAAGAAACTGTGATAAGTATGAGATTTGACACCTCTTTCTTTCATCTCTCTAGCAAGCCGGTGAGTCGGAGTTAGTACTACCACATCTAAACCCATGAACAGATTTATCACGCGTGTTGTTTTACCAGAACCGCCAGGTTCGTTGAGATAAACGGTTTTGTCTGGCCACAGGATCATAAACCGATGGTGCGGATGATGGTTGTGACATTTGACTATTTTTATAATATATCTCCCCAGATCAGTCTGGGGGTTTATAATCAGCAGATTCAGAATAAGGGAGTATCTTTTTTTTTCTTCACTCTCCACTCGCCCCATGATGCATCAACGCCGATCTGTAATTCATTTAACAATTCTGCATTTTTTTGTTGATATAAAATGAATCCGTGGCAACTCTAACTGCGGTATCAGGAAGTCTGTTTATCGTTGATAATAAGTTTATCGAAACATACGCTAACATCTAAGATCTTAAATGATTAAACTGTGGTGAGTCACCGTCAATATAGCTCACAATTGTTCCTGATTTGGTTCCATCTGATAGGTTAACATTATTTTGATTTATAAATATATTTTTCTCTGTTGTATCAGCAATTATGAAATCGAGCTCAGCATCGTCGATAATTAATCTTGTACCGTGTCGTTTATGATCATATGATCCTCCTTGTGTAAATTTCCCAATTATTCTTCAGCCAAGATCTTTTGCAACTTTAATTTCATAGTCTCTAATATCGTAATTAACATCTTCGTCAACCCTGACATCGTCAAGGGTTTTTGGTAGCCAGACTTATTTTTGTGGACGATTCGATATTATTGTTTCACTCACTGTTAACGATATCAATATCTTTGCAACAAGCATATATCGTAATAAAATTATTGGAGTCCAACCACGTTAATTAAAATGACGACCAAACCAAACAGCGACAACCGGATGAAGGTTTTCATATGCAAACTCGAATGACTCAATACATGCAAATCCAGTGAAGTCGAAATCTGGCAAGGGTCCATTTATAGCAACTCGAGTCATCTTATGTGTTGGATGTCCAAATCTTTTAAAATACTTAGAACCCTCTCCCATTCCAAGAGAACTTCCGGGGTTACATGCAACCATATCAACTGAGATAACATCCTTATAATCGTATTTTGTATTCCACAATTCGCCGTGTCCGTATTCGACACAACTGTGTTGTATATCTTCAAGAAATTCCAACCGTTTTGGCCACCATGAATTTTCCTCCTGAGCAAAGTGAGCAGCAACTGACGGAACAGTGAAGCAGTTACTGAGTAATCGCTTAATAACATCAGTATCGTTCGTGTGTTTCAACGCAATCTCTGTCATCTATGAATGAAGAGATTCTGTACGATAAATATCTCCATTAGGCCGTACAGACTGATCATAATTTCTGCATTCGAAACTTTGAAACAACCACACGGATACAGGGTCACTCTTACTGATATTATTGATAAAATCGAACATATCACCATCATCGATTTTAACATTTCTATTTCGTGGAAATAATGTTACGTCTGGCTTCCACACATGCGCGTTATGATCAACGATCTCTATCGAAGCTCCATTTGATTTATTTTGATTCGTACAAAATCTCGCCGGTTAGCGTCTTCACCCTTATCGGAAATCTTAATTTCTTTTCCAACTCAGCAACGTCTCTGATCGTAGCTCCATTTTCTTTAACGCGCTCGGCCCATTCATTTATTGTTTTGCATCTCAGATCCGTTAAACCATTTCCACGTATCGCGTTTGTGAAATGTTCTATAAATCTTTCAGCAACATAATTCAAGGTCGAAATTTTCATTTGTCGAAGATCATCAACGCTAGTCTTATCATTCAGCGGATATATCGCATAAACAGCTGCCGTCACAGCGTATGCTCGCTCATAATATAGTTTGTCAATACCCGTCCGCATTCCTTGTTTGGAATATTTATTTAACCTGACAACATCCCCAGCGCTGTGTGATCCACGAACAGGGTCATGTTTGTCACGGACAATCAAGGTTACGTCGGCGGCGTCTGCCAGGGGTAGAGCAACGATACATTTTATTCTGAAAGGTATCTTTGTTCATTTAGATAATTAATGATTGTCCTTGCTCGCTGGTCATTCATTGTAGCATCAATATGGGGTTTATCGTCTTGCCTAATTCTGAATGTTGACCACACATGAGCCTCGCCATCGTTGCGAAGCTTTCTTTTGGCTTCACGGATACGATTGATTAAAGTCTTATTCGTCGAATCGGGATCAACATCAACCACAGCTCGCCTCGGCAAGTCAGGAGTTATTCTGTCAGAATTAAATCTAGCCTGAGAGGGCTTGATCGTAGATAATCTTGTAAATTCCTCCATCATATAATTAAGGCAAATATATATTTAAATCAAACTTCAATATATAATATACAATGATTCAAGCAAAGAATAACTGCAAGTGGTTGATGATTGGATCTACAACTCCTTGTAATAAATCTTGTGTAACGGATTTCTGTGCATACCACCTGCTGAGTGTGGGACGAGAGAGTCTAGGACCAAAGCCATGTTTGAAATGTAACAAGGGGGTCGTGGGGAAACGCAGTTGCGTGCAGACTGTGGAGGCAGAAAATACAGAGCTTTGAAACGGTATTATGATTTTAAAAACTGATGGTAAGATTCTCCGATTAAAGACGCTGGAGACTATCTCGCTAGATTTTCGAGCTAGCAGCATCCCACATATTTTTTTCTAGTAATAAAATAATAATTTAGGCAATTGATGTATACTATATAAATGGAGGAAATAGCGTTGATGAATTTGTAACGCATCTCATCATCAAGAATTATGAGGCATCACGTGCTGGTCTAATTAGGCACTGTCGACTAAAAAAAAACAGTCGGTTTTTTCACTAATGCTGGTTATCTCAGAGTCACTGCTGGGAAAAGAACATTATTACACACTTAGGTTTGTGTATGAGTGTTTTTATGGCCTGATCAAAGATGGACTTGTGATTGATCACATTGATTCAGATCCAAGGAATAATTCTTTGAATAATATTCAGGCTACTACACAGTCAGAATTCTGCACGAGAAAATACTGTAAATAATAATAATCATCCAAGACCAGTCAAATCTGTAAATCCACAGACAGACGAAGAAATAGAATTTCCATCGATATATGCAGCTGCCAAACATTTCGATATTTGCTGGGCTTCTGTATGCCGTGTCATAGATAATATGACCAACTCAGCATTTTCAAAGAAATACAAACAAAAATAATATTTCAGTATCTCACTCCAGGTGAAGGGAGATAACTCCGGGCAGATGTGCCTAAAGATTAAACAGTACCAATCCAGTAGCCTCGCTTGTGTCCGTGTTACAAGGCAGTGTTATCAACTGGGTAATATTCTTTGACGGCCTCCACTTGTGGAGGGGCTCACAATCATGGGGTTCCCGTATTTCCGCAGTATTCTTAAAAAACGTTATCCTTGTCCCCTGGTGTGTTACACTAGGACTCTATCAAGGCTGGGGGCAAGAGAAACAGGAGGGCAACGGGGCAAGCTTTTGGCCGTCCTTGACAAGGAATAGACCACACCCCCAAATGCTATTTTTGGATTTCCAGATATTGGTAATGTCATAATAATTTTTAAAACATATGATAGTAAGAAGGCTCCATGGCCTACTGTTAGTGATGTGGATTTTCACTCTCAATGTGTGGAAACTGGCATTCCAATCCTGTGACTGACAAATTTGTCGATGGTTGCAATAAATCACATTTAATAATTGGGGGCTCCAGCCCAACAGAAAAATATAATAACTAAAAATTTATGTACACCTCCCCACCATGTTAAACAACGTGGTGGGTGCTGATTTTGCACTCCCTGGGGTTGATTTGGGGGGAGGTGTGCAAAAAATTTAAAATTATCAGTATAAAATGTCTGTTGAAACCATGAGGTGAAAAAACAGGAACCCCCGCCTCATGGTAAAAATAGACAGTAAGAGTGATGAGCCCCTCCACAAGTGGAAGTAGCCAGAAATACACAGCCTCATTGAAGGGTACTTCATAAAAGGACAGCTAGGAACTGTCAGCCAGAAAGAAATATCCTTACTGAAGGGTACCCCATGAAGGAACCCCATGGATCGGCAAATAAACTGGCAAAATGAGAAGGGATCCCATGGAAAGGCAAAAATAAAACTGGCAGAAAGAATAAGCCTCATTGAAGGGTACCCCATGAAGGGACCCCATGGAACTTCAAATTGCTCAGCTCTTGCTGTCTATTTTTGCTACTTAAAACAACATGTAATTAAAGTAATATTTTTTTGTATAATGAATCACAAAAATACTAATGTAATTATCTCTGCGATTAAAAAATTACATCACCCAACCTCCGCTCTTGGCATTGCCAAGGGTAAGGGTACACAACTTTCTGATCAACTTGATATTGAAAAAATCAAATGATTTTGAAATATTACAAGAACAAAAATCTGAAGGAAGATACACACTAGCAGCTGAATGCAGGCTGATTAAATTACTCGAACAGGCAATGACACAATTGCTAGCTTATGTATGTGATGATACTAACGTCCGGCAATTCGTTCGACTTGCACAGGCAATTGAGAAAATTATATCAGAGTTGTCTCAAGAATATGAAACAAAAAAAAAACTTAGATTGTGTGTGTAAGACACTTGAAAAAAATTATGTACGAATGTAAACAATCTGATTGTAAACAATCAAATCGTGAAAGTGAAAGTTGTAACACTGAATAATAACCCCCCCTCCCCCGATTATATCAGCGATTATTGTCGGTGGCATCGTTAGTATTTTTGTTTACTCCTTGATTCTGTCAAGGCACACTAGTCTCATGATTTTTCATACAAACTTATCATCAAAGATTCATCTCTTAAATCAAGAAGGTGTCTGTTCTGGTCAATAAGTCTGAAATGTATCCGTGATAATAGTGGATTATGACATCTCAGATAAACTGGACTAACAGGTACTGACACAATTAAATATCCAGGTGAAACTTAAGGAGTAAATGAGTATAGGATATATCCTTGCTGTGCTTGCATGGATCTTTCAAGATCTACTTGATAGTTTCCATTGATTGCATCACACACCAGACTGACTGCGATCGTTGATGCGATATTGACAACAACTGGTGATACATGACGACCACCACCGTCTGGATCATTGTCATGTTTGAGAATGCCTGGAGGAGGGGATATTTTTCTTCATGATTCTAGTATCTTTAGAAAATATTCATTAATGATGTCACTGACAGATTTTGTCAACTCATCTGGGTTGAATCCTGATAATATGAATGTTGATAATTCTGTTTCTGTAATTGCATAGTGTCTGAGAAACAGATGCTTAATTGTCATCAAATAAGGACGTGAAATCTCGGTAAAGCTATCACCAGTAGCAATCACTGTTTTAATAATAACCTGATTGATAAACTTGAAGTCGGATACAACCTGCTTTAGATGCTGTACCGTTGCAATGATTTGTTGCTTTAGATCATCGTTGAGATATTCTTGTATGTGACTAGAAAACAACTGTTGCAGTTTGCTGCTTACTTGCTGATGTTCAGGCCTAATGGCATTAGGGAATGAGTCAACATAATCTTCGTCGACATGCGGATTTCTATTATCATCATAGAAATATATAGTTCTTAATAATATAGGAAGTCTTGTACCATTAGTTGCAGCAAAATATGCATTCTTAACATCCACTGGCTTGGAGTCAATAGTAATCCTACTGGCTCTTTCCACAGAACCCCATGGAAAAGTTTTTCAATACTCTGGAAGGTTTAAGAATATTTGCCTATCTGATGAATAATCAGATCGTTGAGGGCGCGGTGGTGCAAGTGGTGGCTCTTCTGGCTATCCTAACACAGATCGGATTGATGACTGATATATATCAACGCTGTAGTCAGGCGTTGATATTTCAGTGGCGGCAGATAACGTTGGCTCATGAGCCGTGATAGCGATCTTGGATTCTTTTCTGTGATAGATTTGATTCTGCGCTGGAACTCATTGTTGACCTGTTTGATTTGACAACTGCCCATAGGTATGCCGACAACATTCCAGTCTGGTGTTCCATCAGACTTATTTTCATACATAAATACCAATGAATTATTTGCTTGCAACCCACCGAATGACTTTGCTCTAATATTTGGCCAGCTGTAATACACTCGCAATTGTGCTAGAGCTAGTTCCTTGGCTGGTATTGCCGTTGGAAATCTAACGTCAAACTCAGGCTTGGTTGATGTTGCTGATATTATCGTGGTTGTTGGTGGTGTTGTATTAGTGACAATTTTTTCTAGCAATCGTAGTGATTGATCTTTTGACATTATTATTTAAATCTGGGATCTAAATACCTGTCTTTGTCGGAGATGGCGGCATCTGCCTCTGGGATTCTAATCCTTGACAGTCAAGGGGTTGGTTTCTAGTTGCTTCATAGTAAACCTTAATCATTTCTGCGAATTCCTGATCTGATATTATTCCATCATTGAGCCCTGATGATATCAGCGATGACAATTTGGCATGTGCTTGTGTTGTCGCTGATAGCAATGTTGTATAATTCGTGTAATTTATCAGCCGTGCACGTGGATACTTATTTTGCAATGATATTAAAAATACCAGCAACACTGGTTATAACTGCAACACTAATTCCTGTTACTGGTGCCATTATGTATGTAACTGATAATGTTCTGATTATAGTTACTGTTCCAGTGACTAAGGCGGATGCAGAGTATACATATGTCAGTAACAGCAATACGTCTGCAGTATTTTTTTGTTTTACTGTATGCGCATTAATGATATTTTTCAGTTGGGTATGCCACAAACACGCTTGCTCATATCTGAAACGCTGAATGTTAATTGGGGTTACCAGTAATTGGTTCATTATATAAACTGCTAACAACTCGTGCATTATAGTATGTTGACAGTTCTTTAATGATTAATTAACAAAGCACACAGTTCACTAAAATGACTTTTCACTATATTATTGCATACTTTTGAAATAAAAGATAAAAAAATTACTCTCATAATGTAACAAACAATCCAAGGGGTTTACTTGACCGAGCGATGTCAAACCCTGGTGCGATTCCACTAGAAATCATAATTTTCCCTTAATGCCAAAGACCTCCATACAACTGGAAAGTCAATGTGTCCATTCTATAATAATTTTACTCTAAGTAATACAAGACCACAGATCTAACAACTTCCCAATTGTCTATCAACCGCACATCTGCATGGTTTCTCTTTATTTACTTTCTGTAACGTACTGTCAGCATTTCACTCCATAAAACTATATTTCTCAACCACCTAATACAGGGAGCTATTTTTACTACGCCACCCTAGGCCAGTCAAATCATGGTTTTAAGTCACATTTCACCTGTAACTTTGGATCAAATTTACCACCATGGCAACAATAAATGGCCCCTGCCAACGATGGAACAGTCCCTTCTCGTTTATTGCATTTTGTAATTTACCAGTCTGCAATCATTAATACTGTACCTGGAGTCACACAATCAATGTATACAACTAGATTTTAATAGGGACTATTGAATGACAGGGACACTCATGCGGTTCTGAATTCACCAAAGGTAAACCATGGCATCATGGAAACTCACTAACACTTCAGTCCATGACGTTTGCTCCTAGTAATTGGCTAATTATTTCAGTCTGAGGAATATCTCCATAGGACCAGCTTCCCATAATCAAATAAGTAATCACAAACATCTAAGAAATCCTTAAAACAGAACGCTATAAACAAATGCACATACTCCAGATTTATTATTATATCAATGTAATAATTGAAATAAAACTGCGGTCTTTGCCAAACATGAGATATGACATCCATGCATGATTTCTTCTTAAAGTTCGACATTTTGCAGCCTAACTAGGGATGGAGTAAATATAATGTCTATCTTGGAACTGATTTTTACTTGTGGAAAATGCACAATACCAGGTTTGGTAATTAATGATGTATCTGAAGTGAGGCAAGACAAAAGTGAGGCATTTATACATTCATAGACGGACAGACATGCATTATCTCTAAGACGCATTCTGTGAAAAGCTTTATAGCCAATAGTTAGCGATAGGTATATAATCAGCCAGCGTTTAGACTATAGACAAATGGCAGGAGTTATCTCACCCTATATGTGACTCAACAATTTTAATAAATACAAAACAACAAATATACTTTAATGAAAGACCCAATAACAAATAATTATTTAAAACTTTGATTTATATTATCAAACAACATGAATAAATGGAAGAACCTTATAAGTCTTCTTACATGATCCAGCACACTTCATTTTTGTTCGCTTTATAACTAAAGAGAATATCCAAGTTATCTAATCTCAGATAAAGACAATCAGGAAAATGCACTGACATGTTATATATATATATATATATATATATATATATATATATATATATATATATATTTCAATTTCATGAGGATAATTATTACATTGGTCTATGCATGTTTCGCCAGAAAACATTGAGCGAGGTTATTTCCCCAAAGCCAAATCCTTGTATGAAGAGCTCCTCAGTTCTGTGTTATGTCTTTACACAGAAATTCCTTCCATCTCCCATATTCCACAGGCTTCTTGCATGTTGCATAGCTCACTGGCCCATCGCCAACAAAGAATCAAAAAATCTAATATTCTGTGGATGTTGTGTCTTCGAAATCGACCATTCACACAAACTGACTCTGCACTTCAGGGACTATGTCATATTTGCAAGAGTGACAAAAATGGGAATCAAGGATCAGACTCCCAATCCAAAACTTTGCATCCAATCAAGGGAATTCATCACTGAAAATCTCTCAAAAATCATTGGATACCTTTGCCAGAACCTGCATTTCTAGTTGTCTATACAGTGCCCTGAATTTGAAGCAGACAGTTTGATTAGTGTTTTCTCTGTGACAGAACTCAAAGAGAGGGAAGAATTGTCCTGCTCTTCTCATGGTGATGATCACATCGTTGTGTCAACTGACCTACTAAAGTCCTGGTTTGAGGATGAGGTAAAAATTATGACCATATATTTATGTGGTTGAGGAGTACAATATGTAGAAAGTCTAGTGATAGCACTATTGCATGGATTAAGGTAGAGCAGAAAATGTGCAGATTATTTGGACATAGTAGTGGTAAAACTACCAGCAGTAGTAAAGTAATACCAGGTTTTTATCTCAAAGACTTTTTTTTATACCCTTCCAACCTCCTAACAAATATAATTTACCTCTATGAGAGACCCTAAAACTCCCACCCCAAACGATTTACACAAAACTGAAACCAGGTTTTGAGCTCAGATATAATTCTATAACTTTACACTAATATATAACATGCATACCTAGACTTTGTAACAGATGTTGTCTAATCAATACGCCTAGCCGTTGCGCAGTATAAAAAAAATCAATATCTCTATGACAACCGAGCTAGGTAACTGCCTTTGTCATACGGAGATGTGTTTAACTCAATCACGTGATTAGAATATTCCAGAAACGCCCACACGGAAAATTAATACGTTAAAGTGTCTCAAAACGGTGATGAGATTTTTAGATAATTAATTTTCAGAACAAGTATATATAAGGCGGTCAAATTCTCTCATAGTCATTGCGTGCTGCACTTTCAAGGGAGAGGATGTATTATACCGGGTGAATCAGGTAAGTGATATTATTCTTTAAGTTTAGATAATATTTCATACTTGTTTTGATAATCTTTTTCATACTTGCTGACCCTCATTGGTAGAATATCCGTTTACATACTGTCAATAGTACGAAACTCGCGTATTAAATCGTCCATATCATATTTTATACCACGCAAATAAGATCGTATCTGATCAAGTAATTTTTTATAGGTGATACTAGCCGTTTGGCAACTATTTTTTTTAGTCGCGAGTCTAGGTTCTATCTTTTTACACGCTGTTGTAAGAGAAACACCAATGCCCGATATTATTAACAAAAACGGGTTTAATGATGCACCACTTGAAATTATACCAGATCCGGTCAATAACAGCGGTAAATATGATATTACTCGAAGTATTTTGGTATAATATTTATAACATTTTTTCACGCACCAAAGTTTTTTTATGATAAAATTTGTAATATTGCATTAGAGCGTCCACATCTTGTTTTGGAATTTCTTTTGAAATGTGATTGAAATCAAATATATATTTTTTCATTATATAATATTAATTTACAACAATGCTGGTTCTTGGTTTGATTAAGTGACTAATTGTGGTGTTTCAGCTACAAATTCCAAACACCACCAGTAAGACGTTGCGGTTATTGTTTGATCATCTGCTTCTAGTAAAAATATTTCTTCAGCATCTTTATTTAACACTATAGATACAACTCCAGAGAAAGCATCGGTTGAATGACGCCACGGAAATGTTGTAGTATAAATTTTAAACTTTGCAGAGCTAAAGATAGATAGTCTATAAACACCAGTAACTTCTGCGGTATATTTGATAGTGTTATTTTGCTGTGACCATGTTGTTAATCCTGATGCTACTGTGTACACGATATTTTTAATTTGTCTGTGTGGAATTTTAATCAGATTAGTTTTTTGAACAATATTAGGTATTCCACTGACAATGTCGTTGAGTTTCGTGTTAACGTCGGAGAGTTTTATGTCAACGATTGGTTGTTCTCCAAAAAATTCTTTAAAGGGTTTGTTTATGTTTCTACGAAAATTTAAGAACGTTTCTACGTGTCTAGAAAAAGTAGCACTAAGTGTAGTCATTTCATCACCGATTGTTTTTAACGAAGTTGAAATAGGAATTTCCTTATCATCAACATACTTTTTTGTTGCAGCATCAAAATCATATTCCGGTGTTCTAAGATTATTAATGCCGTTGTTATTCATGTTGAGAAATGCACGCATTATACCACCGTTGGCCAATACGTACTTAGCTTCTTGATCATCGACATATTTTTTTGTTGCGGCGTCTGTATCTGAGGCTGGGTTTCCAAGGTCTATAATTTTATTTTGATTCATAATAATGCTACCTGTGAATGAATCACCAGCTTTTTTGACATAATCGCTGACTGACGTACCGGAATCTTGTATCTTACCTTGATTAGTAAAAGTAACAATATTATTAACAACCGCGGTGGGAATTCGTACAAGTACATTTGACAGTTGTACATTACTCGTCTTTAATCGTCCTTGTTTATCCTGGAAAATAACAACTTCATTTTGATCCACACTTGTGAGATTTAATAAATTATCAATTTCATTTCTTAGCTGATCAAGAGTTGCGTACTTAGATAAGTCACCTTGATAACCTTCAGTCAATAAATCTCCTGTTAATGTTCCAAATTTTGTATAGTAACTCATTATTTATTGTCTTACATAAAATTATATAACAACGATGGCAAAATCGTCGATATTAAACTTTGATACCGAGCGGCTGGTAAAACATAAACATAACAATGAACTTCCAGATTGTCATTATCTTATTGTTGGGCGAACTGGATCGGGAAAAACAAATTTGCTTATGAACTTGCTTCTTGGCGATAATTTTAACTACGATCGAGTTTATATTTATACAATTAATCCACAGCAAGATAAGTACGAGCTACTAAGCGAATATAATGACAAACTTCGTGATGATCTTGAGGCTGGTGAAGATTTTTTTATAATCAGACAGCCAGAAGATCTTATTCCAGTTAATCAACTTGATGCATCTGAACATAAGATAGTAGTTTTTGACGATATTCCACTAAATAATACGGAGATGAATAAAATAAGATCATATTTTTCACTATCGCGAAATAAAAAGTGTAATTCTATTTATTTAGCTCAAGGTTTTTATAATGTTGACAGATTTATTCGGCGAAATACCGGTTGTTTTATATTATTTCCGGGATTGGACAATGTTGACGTCAGAAATATTGCGAACGAACAATGCGGTGACGTAACAAAAGATAAATTTATCGAACTTTATCATAAAGCTACAAAAGATAAATATAACTTCTTCTTATTTGATAAACTTACACATGATCCAACTAAAATGTTTCGCTGTTGTATTAACACTTACTTACAGTAAGGCGTTTCAATTTTATAAAATTTATATATAATAATTATGGACAAACGAGCAAAATATAGAAAACATATAGAAGATCTGAAAAAACTTGCTCAGTCTCAAGCAGCATTTAAGCAAAGGGTACAACAAGCACGACGTGGACAAATAACTGCTGCAGAAACAACAGCTACGATTCTCAAACCAGTTACTGAAGCACTACTTGGCAAACAACCTGAAACTAAACCACTATCAGAAGAAGAACGTAAGCAACTACAAGAAAAAGGCTTGGGTGGATTAGTTAAAGAACAACAAGAAGCGGCTGCTGCAAAAATTATTGCTAGATCTGACAAGGAAAAAAGAATGTTAGCTGAGGCACTTGTAGGGAATATTGCTGATCCCACCCCACCGCTAGGCAAGCTGAACTAAACCGGTTGACCAATAATCCGATTTTATTTGAAAGAAGATTAGCAGAATTAACTTCACATGAAATTAGTACTATATTAGGAAAAATATCAGAAAAAATAGAGGATATTGAAAAAGAGCAAGAAAGAGTTGGCGAGTTAACAGTAAAGTTTATGGAAGTTGGAGAGCAAAGACAATTTATTAGAAAACGAGCAAATAATAAAATAACAGATGAGGAATATAATGATTTTTTAAAAGATAATAATATAAAAGATATTGATAATATAAGAAATTTGCCAAAAGAAAAATACGACGAACTTAATGTTATATTAAATAAAATAATAATAGACAGTAATAATGCTAACAAAGAATTAGATGAAACCATAACACGAGACGATATGTCTACGCTCTCTAATATAATCAGGAAAGGTGTTATCGCTCATACCTTTTACCTAACAGCGGTAGATTATAGAGGAAAAGAGTATAGAAAAGGGTGGAATTTTTATAGGAAATTTAAATCAGTCGATGATAATCGAGTTAAAAACTATAGAAAATCTGTATTATCAAAAACTGGAGAAGGTGTAAAAATATTTACATCAACTGCTGAAATGATAGGCAGATTAATGCTATTAATATCATCAAAAGAAGCTGGTAATATTAGTGTTGAAATTGACAATGAAATTATTGATATACTTGATCATCTAAGATCGGAAAATTTATTAACATCTGACGAGTATGAAACTTTACACCGCGACTTAATCTCGGTGATTTAATTTTGTAAAAAAATATAATAAATAACAATGTCAACAACATTATTGCTAGACTCTAGTACAACCGCAAAAGATAGCGCAAATTTTTCAGTAAATTATATTCCTCCAATACAACTTGATACTGAGAAACAGTATGAAATTGGATTAATTTCTTGTACTTGCTGGAATGCTATGGCTAACGTAAAAACTGATATTAATGATGAGATTGCAATTATTTCAATAAGAGACATGCAATGGAAAACATTTAAAATTCCACAAGGAGCTTATAATATTACTGATCTAAACAGAGTGATAAAAGAGCTTATGCAAAAAGAGAAGATGAAACCTGATAATTTCGAGTTAGCAGCGAATTATAACACGTTACGAGCTAGAATGACAATAAAAAAATATGTCAGTTAGTTTTATATCACCAAGAAGTATCGCACCACTGATAGGATTTGAACATAGAGAGTATTATTTAGATCCTAATGAAGCTATTACATATGACGGTGAACTGCCGGTAAATATAACTGACGTAAATACAATATTAGTAAATTGCTCTATTGCTTCTGGATCTTACTCAGCCCAGGGCAGTAAAGGACAAACGATTTACAGTTTCTCACCAGAAGTTCCGCCAGGTTCTCTCATGCAAATCACTCCGCGTCATATTATATATTATCCGTTAAATGTTGAAAATCAAATATCAAGTATAACAATGCAATTAACAGATCAATCTGGACGACAGTTGGAACTGAACAACGAGATTGTTACTTATTATTTACACCTACGCGTTGCGTAGGCGTGCGTAATAGCTTCACTATCGACAATAAAAATTATACAACCTCAAATATAATGAAACAGAAAAAAAATTTTATCGAAGAAAAATAGTAGGAGGATTTTTTGGGAATATATTTACTAAAGTTATTGAAAATGTTCCGGGAATCGCGCGTAAAGTTGCACCAATTGCACTAGACGCAGGTGAAGCTTTTGCAACTGGAGCCGCATCTGCCGCTGGAACTGCGGTGGGACAAAAAATAGCTGATAAAATAAAAGGCGATCCACCGTCTGCATCTGATATAAAACAAGCTGTATCAGAAATCGCTCCAACAAATGAAACGCAACGTGCTATGATAACAACAACGAAAAAACTTTTATCACCGAAAGGCGAGCAGATCATTCAAAAATTAATATCTAAAGTAACGGCGCCGCAATAAAATTTTATATAATCTAATAAATAAAAAATGTCTGTTAAAAATTATCTCGATTTAGCAGAAACTTATGACACCGATGACACTGTAACAGAATTTGAGTACGTTGAGTATCTCGATGAAAATTCTAATGAACCAAATAAAACTGGTATTAGAACATTTAATACTCGAGACGAAGATGTATTTCTACTGCCTCATAAGGCAATGTTAGAAGTTCGCGGTCAGATTATGACAGTAGCTAATCCACCTGCTGCAATTGCAGCTGGAACAGAAGTAGCTCTTATAAATAACGGCTGGTGTTTATTCAAAAGTGCTAGATATCAACTAGCTAATCAAACTGTAGAAGATATTTCAAGTCACTTACAAGTTGCAAGTACAATCTTAAATATTATTTCTTTTTTCGATGATTACTCCAGATCAACTGCAACGAACATGATGTGGTTTAAAGATACTGGTCGTGGTATAGCTGAATCAACCGAATTTTTAAAGAGAGGTGCTATAGTACACGGAGCTGATCCTGCTGCAGATCTTGTAATTGTGAGAAATTTTCTTATTGCTAATGCTGATGCTCTAGGTATAGTCGCACCAGGTGCAGCTGCTAATGAAGACGCTACAAGAGTTTCCCTTACTGCAGCTTTAATAATCTTAATATAACACCACCAGGTGCAGCTGCAGACGGTACTGCAATGTTAAATTTGCTTCTTAATATACTTGACGTAAAAAATCCACGTTACAATGAAGGTTTTGCTAGGCGAAGAGAACTTGCAGCAGGATCACGTCAAATTACAATGATGCTGCCATTAAGTATGATTTTTGGCTTTTGTCGCGATTACGATAAAGTATTTCGTGGAGTTAAACATACACTTATTTTAGATCGGGCAGAACAAAACGACTGTCTGTTTAGGTCAGGTGGAGCTGATGTACAGTTTATCATAAACAAACTTGCGCTGTGGATGCCGCGTATAACTCCGTCGATCACAAAAGCGGCAGAACTAAATAGTATGCTTGAGAAACATACAAACAAGATTTATTTTCAGCAACATAAAATATATCAAACAGCAGTTCCAAATACTACCGACTACACATGGCGAGTTACAACAACATCAAGCGAACAACTGCCGAGACAATTGTTTGTCGTATTTCAACGGCAAGCGCGACGTGGTAGCCAAGAACAAAATAATGCGATATTTGATAACTCTAATATTAGACGAATATATGCTAGACTAAATTCGAAGCAGTATCCAGAACGAGCGATAGAATGTAATTTTACAGATGACGCTAATAAAAATGTTACTCGACCGTACATGTATTTACTCGACGCAGTACAAAAATATCAAGATGTTGAAGATGGATCTCAGATATCAGTAGAGGAATTTCGTACACTTTATCCAATATTTTATTTTGATGTTAGTAAACACAGCGAGCGATTAGTTGATTCAACAGCTGATATTGAAATTACCTGGACACTCGAACTTCCAGCAGTTCCAGTGCCGTTATATGTATATGCATTAGTGATAAGCGATAGATTTGTTACGATAGACTCCGTTGGAGGTAAAATGACAGTCCAAGTTTAATCTGCAATCGTTATATAAGATGACAAAATATATTGTAAAAGAAATATATTTAACTGATGGCCAAGTTAAAAAATTAGCAGCTACTGTTGCAAAGCAGAGACAGGTATCATTAAGGGTTAATCCCGGCTCTCAAACGGGTATTTTAACAAAATTGATGTTAACCAAAAATCAAGCAAATAAATACGATCGCAAAAAACCTTTTGTTTTAAATTTAAGTGCCGCACAAATAACAGCGATGTCCCACCGCATTGCGGTGGAAGGTGGTTTCTTTGGTCCAGCACTATCTGTAATGGCCAGCACGTTATTGCCTAAAATTTTGCCGGTGTTAGGTACATTAGGACTAGCAGCAGCGTCTGGCGCAATATCTGGCGCAACGAAAAAAGCAGTTGAGGGTAGTGGTATTAAAAAAATAGTCTAAAGTTTAATTTTATGTGACCGATAAATATAATGCCACAACGAAAAACAAAATCGTCGAAAAAACTGAAAAAAAGAAAACAACGAAACGCAATCAAACAAAACAAGGAGGAATTATTCCTTTCGCTCCACTTTTAGCGGGACTAGCGGGAAGTCTACTGCCAAATCTGCTGGAAATAGGAGGACGAGGATTAACATTGCCGGGAACACGGCCACCCCGCTAAGTAACTTTGATATACTTGATAAGTTAAAATCAGTTCCTAGATTTCACGGAGTTTATTCTAAAGATGAACTCAACACCAAAGGTGTCAGCGCTGTACCGTCGCTGGGTTCATGCGTGATAAATATACAAGATTTCAATGACGGATCCGGCACACATTGGGTAGCAGTTTATAATAACAATTATTTTGACTCGTTTGGACTTCCTCCGAGCGATGTAATAAAAAAATACATAAACAAAATATACAAAAAAATATATTATTCGTCTAATCAACTTCAACCTGTTGGAACTTCTGCTTGCGGATATTATTGTATAATGTTCATTAAACAGATGTCAAAAGATCCTAATTTTTTAAAGTTTATTTTGCAGTTTGATAAGCAACATTCTCACGCTAATGATGAGATTGCAATTAATTTTTGTAAAGATATCTAAAGCTTACTAATAATTTTATCTAAACTTACAAATATATAATGTCAACATATTGTCTCAAATGTAAAACTAAAACAGAAAATAAGGATGAGACGACGAAAAAAACAAAAAATAATAGAATGATGCTAAAAAGTATTTGTGCAATCTGTGGAAAAAGAAAAAGTATGTTTTTAAAGAAAACGTCTGGAGCTGGTTGCCCTCCCCCTGACAAAGTCAGGGAGATCATTTTAGTAGATGACTAAAAATATAGAATGATATGCAAGTGCGATTCTGACAGAGATTTATGCCTCGAGCAAAATAAAATTGTCACATATTGTCAACGTTGTAACAACAGAGAAATAATAGGTACAGGTATAGATATACATAAATTTATTGGCAAACTGCCGAAACCAAAAGGAGGTTGGACATTGCCAGGTCATAAATACACTGGACCTTATAATCCTCTTGATAAACAACTTGACGAGAACGATAATCCGCTGCCAGGACAGGAGCCTTATAATCAAGTTGATGCAATAGCAATGCGTCACGATATCTGTTACAGGGACAACGAGCAAGATAAGTCTGGTTGTGATAAAGTAATGTTAGACGAATTACGTGATATGGAGCCAACAAATCTACGAGAACGTTTTGATAGAAAGCTGGTACAGGGTTTTATTGGAGCAAAATATAAATTAGGACTCGGAAAGGAATTATACGATGATCTCGCAGCCGAACTACACAAACCTAAAAAAAAAGTTTACGCGACGTAAAGTTGTCGCAAATGCCGTTGATGATATCTGGGCGATAGATTTAGTAGATGTGTCAAATCTAGCAGAATTTAATGATAATAAGAAATATTTGTTTAATGTCATAGATATTTTTAGTAAATACGCGTTTAGTGTACCTGTTTCAGACAAGACAGGAACGTCGATAACTGATGCGTTAAAACAAATAATAACAAGTACGGAAAGAAAACCGAATAAAATCTGGACCGATCACGGAGCAGAATTTTTTAATAAAAAGTTTGAGCAGTTTTTAGGACAAAATAATATTAAAAAGTATGTTACAGGGAACGAGGGAAAAAGTGTCGTAGTAGAGCGATTTAATCGCACGCTAAACGAAAAAATACACAAGTATTTGACAGCTAAAAATACCAATAAATATATTGACAATTTACAAAACATTGTTGACGAATATAATAACACGAAACACCGAACCACTAAACTATCGCCAAACGACGCAATTAAAAATCCGATTCTTGCAAATGAAAACATGTACCGCAGACATAAATTTAAAGTCGGTGATAAAGTTAGAATTTCTCTGACTAAAAAAACATTTGAAAAAGGATTTACTCTAAACTGGACTGAAGAAGTGTTTGTAGTTGATAAAGTACTTTTGACAATACCTGTAACATACGCGCTAAAAGATTTATTAGGTGAAACAATAACTGGTAGTTTTTACGAGCAGGAACTTCAGAAAACTGAGCAAGATGTTTTCGTTATCGAAAAAGTGATTAGGAGAAAAGGCGATAAAAGTTTAGTTAAGTGGCGTGGGTATAGCGATAAATTTAATAGCTGGGTACCAACTAAGTCGATCCAATAACGTTATTATAAATTTGTTCGTATTTCACAAGCACAGATTTACATTTGATAGTTTTACATAACGAAACTAAATGTAATTTTCTTTCATTATCAACTGGCATTAAATGAAATATCTTAGCAAAAAAAAAATCGTATTTTATACTTCTTCGCTGGCCAGTTATTTTTATATTTAAAAATGGTCTGATAAGCTGCCAAAATATTTGTTGTTCGGCAACAGTAAAATTAAATTTTATTATTTTTTTAGCAATATGATACTTAACATTATATCGTCCAGTTGTTGGTCTGCTGTAATTTTTTCTGTCAGCGACAGCGACTATTTCATCGTCATCATCATTATTATTGTACAAAATATCATCTTCGCTATAACTAGCAGATTTGTCTATTATATCGGTAGAGATTGTAATATTATCTGCGACTTTATCGCAGGCGACTTTATCACCAGTGATTTTAACATTGTCTGCGATTGTATCTTCCACATATATTTCAGCAAGTCGTTTCATCAAGTTCATATTATAATACACTTTTATCTAATTTATTGTTATAAGATATGACTGACGAGGTAAAATATCATCAAAAGGTTAATATATTAAATTACAAGGAACTAGCCGAAGCAGTTCGAAAATGTCTGTCGGGTTATAGTGCATATTTCGTTGACGTTATTGTTACGCAAGGTGATTCTCATAAAATATTACTAACAGCAGCAGAAAAAAATAAACTTAATGAAAATGCTTTTATAACATTAAAATTTGATCGTGATGATATTATGGCATTTGCACATAGCTGTCTTACTAAGACAGAATTACGAAATATCATTAATCATCATATCTAAAACTAAATCTGTCAAAAGTTGACATTGACGTTGCTGATTTAGTTCTGCCGTCGGCAACGTCTATTACTCTTTGTGGATGAATTTTAAGATGCTTTGCTGCAGCTGATATTGATTTAAATTTCATTTCTTCTCCAGTTCCTAAATTTACTGAAATAACTGATCTTCTGGGGGTTTTAAAATTATTACCGTTAGAATTAGATCCACGTCGGGTGTTTTCTTCTGGTGTAACTAGATCTAAATTTTCAATACAATTATCAGTTTTAATTTTGTTAATATGATCGATAACTAAATTGTCTGGAATGACGCCATTGAACGTTTCATACACAAAACGATGTATAGAATAATTAACTTGATTAGTCAGTGTTCCTCTGACATTTGCTATGAAATAACCCATATTACTCATAAAACCAACAACTTTTTTTGTCCTTACATGTCGAATTATCCCGTGATCATTTGCTTCGTATAAATCAAAGACCGGGTGCGGCTGAAACTCGTTTTGTAAAGATAAGTTGTCAATATTGTCATCGCTGATCGAGCCATTTACTCTATAGACTCTTTGTCCTTCTGGAATATCATCGCAGAACAAAGTATATATAAAATCTTTTCTAAACATTTTAGTCATATCTGTTTCATCGCCTTTCACTGAAATTATCATTCCAGCTGGTGTTGGTTTTCCTATAGATTTTCCAGATTTTATGTTAATAACCGAACCAAGTGCATTTCCAGCGTAGAAGTTATACTTCGGATGAACATGATATGCTTCTTGCTCCTCTGCTGTCAATCAAATGTATCTCAGATTTTGTGTCATTATACTATAAGGATTTTATATCTCTAATTGTTTGTTCAGCTGGCGTGCAGTGAGTTATCGATCGAACAATCAATTAAACATATAATATTACACTATTATATAGCAATGCTGAAATTACGTGATATAGCCAAGAAGAGCCTTATTGGAGAACCTGAAAAAATAGCGACTGCCTTTACAGGATTCGACAACAGTTATCGGTTTGATAAACAAATCGTACTAGTAAATTTTACTGCAGAAAATCTTTACCACCTGTTAGAGCCAACTGTAAAACGTGAACTTGAAAAACATAAGGGTATAAGAATATTAGTGCAATATCACGTTATATTTTCAAAACTACTTGTGACGGAAGGATCGACTAACACTGAAACTACGGACCCTTATATTAATGCAAAATCAAGGCGTGTTTTGCTTGGGACTGATCTTTTGTCACTAGCTGATGAAATACACCAAGAAATTTGGAAAAAGGTGGAGGAATATACCGAATCGGGTTCGGGTTAGAAGTTTGAAATGATCAAGGAAATTTTATTTCACACAATGAAATATAACGCATTACGCGGTAGTTCGTATATCGACCTGCCACCAAAAATAAAAAACAAAAAATGTTGTATAAACATAAAAAACGTTGATAACAAATGTTTCCAATGGGCTGTTCTTTCTGCGTTATTTCCAGCAGAAAAAATGCTGATCGTGTTGAGAAGTATATCAGTCACGTGTCAAGATTAAATTTTAAAGATATTGACTTTCCAGTGGCAGAAAATCAAATACCAAAGTTTGAAAAGCAAAACAATGTTTCGATCAACGTTTTCGGACTTGAAAAAGAAAAGGTCTATCCAAGATATATTTCAGAAAAAGCTTCACAATCGACTATAAATTTATTGTTTTATAGAAATCATCATGTTTGGATAAAAAAAACTTTAATGGACTAGTTGGTAGACAGTACAACAAAGATAAGAACAAAAAGTTATTTTGCTATCGCTGCTTGCACGGTTGTACAGACAATGAAACATTACAAAAGCATTTGCAGTACTGTAGTGACGTACAACGAATAACGATGCCGTCTAAAAAAGATAGCGTGTTACAGTTTGTCAATCACCATCACAAACTAAAAATTCCTTTCGTTATATACGCTGATTTCGAATGCTTACTTCAACCTGTACTTGGCGTAGAAAATAATCCCAACCAATCGAGTACAAGGAAAACTCAAAATCATGTTCCGTGTGGAGTAGCGTACATGATAGTTTGTTGTGCTAATTCGAAATTATCTAAACCAATTAAATTATATCGTGGTAAAAGTCCAGCTGTTTGGCTTCTCAAGCAGCTCATTAGCGAAGTTGATCATATATTTACTCGTTTAAAAAGAGTAACTTCAATGAAAAAACTGACATCTCAGCAAAAATCTGATCACGAACAAGCGAAATTTTGTCATATTTGTAAGAAAGCTTTTGACTCTGACAACGTCAGGGACAAGAAAGTACATGACCATTGTCATATTACAGGACAGTACCGTGGAGCGCCTCATGATCAATGTAATTTAAAATTTCATGTTCCAGATTTTATTCCAGTTATTCTTCACAACTTTCGAGGATATGATAGCCACATTATCGTAGAAGCTTTTGGTGATCCTGACGTAAAAGCTCGTTTAAAACTCGATAACGTTATCAAATGCATTCCAAATAATTTTGAAAAGTATATGTCACTTACTTTAGGTAAGTTGCGTTTTATTGACAGCATGCAGTTTATGAAAGAATCGTTAGATGAGCTTGTAGAAAATGCCATGAAAGCTGGTAGTAAATTTGATAACCTACAAGACTGTTTTGGAAATAAATACACTCTACTAACGAAAAAAGGAGTATTTCCGTACGATTATCTCGACGATTGGAGTAAATTTGATGAAACATCTTTACCTGACAAGGACAAATTTTATTCACAACTTAAAAATAAAAATATAACCGATGACGAGTACAAATACGCGCAAGATATCTGGAAAGAATTTGATTGCAGAACATTTGGCGATTATCATGATTTGTACCTAAAAACAGATGTTTTATTACTAGCAGATGTTTTTGAAAGTTTTCGAGAAGTGAGTTATAATAATTACGGACTAGATCCTTGTTGGTATTATTCTGCTCCCGGGTTGTCATGGAACGCTTTGTTAAAATTTAGTAAAGTATGGTTAGAATTACTGACTGACGTTGATATGTTCAATTTTATCGAAAAAAGTATTCGAGGTGGCATTAGCATGATCATAAAAAAATATGCTGAAGCAAACAACAAATATTTGAAAGAGTATAATCCTGAGCTTCCTTCGAAATATATTATTTATCTAGATTGCAATAACTTGTACGGTTATTCTATGGCAGAACCAATGCCTATTGGTGGATTTCGTTGGATCACGGCTGATCAATTTCTATCAGAGACAGAAAAAAAGATACCCGACGATGTTTCGTATTTCGTTGAAGTTGATCTCAATTATCCAACTTGGCTACACAAATTGCATAACGATTATCCTTTCTGTGCGGAATCGATGGTCATAGATTATAGTTTATTATCTCAGGAACAACAAACGTCAGCATCACCAAGACAAAATTCTATGGTCAAAAAACTAGTACCAAATTTACTCGATAAGAAAAATTATGTTTTGCATTACAAAGTTTTAAAACAAGCAGTAGATGCTGGTCTCGTGTTGAGAAAAGTTCATCGTGTACTAAAATTTAATCAATCAACTTGGATGAAAGGTTATATTAACTCGAACACTGCGAGAAGAGCTGTGGCGAAATCTAATTTTGAGAAAGACTTTTTTAAGCTTATGAACAATTCCGTTTTTGGTAAGACGATGGAAAATATTAGAAAACGCGTAAATACCGAACTAGTTAATGATATTAATCGCAGAAACAAACTTGTATCAGACGATGATTTTGTTAGCATGAAAATTTTTAATGAAAATCTTGTCGCGATACAGCGACGAAAAACAAATCTAAAACTAAACAAACCGATTTACGTTGGAGCTTCCGTGTTAGATTTATCGAAATGGCTGATGTACGATTTTCATTATAATTTGTTAAAAATCAATGGCCTTCCAGTAGATTATTGTTTACTGATACCGATTCGCTCGTATATGAAATCGAATGTGAGGATATTTATCAGGACATGTACGATAATCGACATCTGTTTGATCTTTCCGATTACCCTTGTGACAGTAAATTTTATGACAACACGAACAAGAAGGTTATTGGTAAGTTCAAAGATGAAATGAACTCGAGCATCATCAAATACTTTATCGGATTGCGTAGTAAAATGTATGCGGTATTGTTAGATAATAATAAAATAAGGAAAAGAGCAAAAGGTCTGTCTGACTATTTTGTTAAAAAGTTTATGAAATTTGATGATTACAAGTACGCGCTTGATGGCGGTGTTAGTTTTATAAGAGCAATGGCTATTCGAACGAATCATCATAAACTAGAAACAAATGTCATTATCAAACGCGGATTGAGTAATTTTGATGATAAACGTTACTGTAAAAATGGGGTAGATACATTTGCACTTGGGTATTGTCATGATGATAGATCTATACTTGATATTATCTTTTCCGACTGAAATTTTATCTAAACTTAAGAATAATGTTTGAAAATTTGACAGTGACAAATAGTTACAATAGCAAGATCAAATATCTAATGATGGACGGCAAACAATTGACAGTTGAAATTAATAATGAAACATCAGGTATATGTTTTAGTGGAACTCGTGACAAGCTAAAACTTTCGCTTATCAGATCTGATGACAGCGAGTATTTCAATTACCTCGAGCAATTGTATCAAAAGTTGCTAGCGGAATTTAAAAACTTTCACGATCCGATCAGTCAACAAAAATATACTAAACTTACAATTGATCTTGATCGGTCAAAAATATATTTTATCGATAAAAAATATCCTCTTAACAAACCTCAAATAAAAGATTTGTTGGAATCTCGTCGCTGTGTGAGCGGTAAAGTAAAGTTTAGTCTCTATCATCGTGATAATGAAATATTTCTAATATCAACAGTTGAAACATTGATAATTGGCAATGAGGTATAAATAATTCGACAAATGAAATTATATAAATAATTTGATGAAATCTTTTATACTGACAATCGTTATTCTGAGAATAACAATAATCATTCATTCTAAGAATCATTAATTCTGACAATCGTTCATTCTGAGAATAACAGTAATCACTCATTCTAAGAATCATTAATTCTGATAATCGTTCATTCTAAGAAGCATTAATTCTGAGAATCGCTAATTCTAAGAATAACAATAATCACTCATTCTAAAGAATCATTAATTCTGAGAATCACTCATTTTGAGAACTGCTCTTTCTAAAACTCATTAATTCTGAGAATTGCTCTTTCTGAAACTCATTAATTCTGAGAATCATTAATTCTGAGAATCACTCATTCCGAAACTTATTCTGAGAATCATTAATTCTGAGAATTACAATAATCACTCATTCTGAAACTTATTCTGAGAATCATTAATTCTGAGAATTACAATAATCACTCATTCTGAAACTTATTCTGAGAATTACAATAATCAATCATTCTGAAACTTATTCTGAGAATTACAATAATCACTCATTCTGAGAATAGCAATAATCGTTCATTCTGAGAATTACATTAATCATTAATTCTTAGAATAACAATAATCACTCATTCTGAGAATTACAACAATCGTAGAAGTAAACAAGACAGAGCGGCTGAAGCATTAATAATTGCTGACGAGGTATAAATAATATATGAAAAACGTCACTTACCTGATTCACCCGGTATAATACATCCTCTCCCTTGAAAGTGCAGCACGCAATGACTATGAGAGAATTTGACCGCCTTATATATACTTGTTCTGAAAATTAATTATCTAAAAATCTCATCACCGTTTTGAGACACTTTAACGTATTAATTTTCCGTGTGGGCGTTTCTGGAATATTCTAATCACGTGATTGAGTTAAACACATCTCCGTATGACAAAGGCAGTTACCTAGCTCGGTTGTCATAGAGATATTGATTTTTTTTATACTGCGCAACGGCTAGGCGTATTGATTAGACAACATCTGTTACAAAGTCTAGGTATGCAGTTATATATTAGTGTAAAGTTATAGAATTATATCTGAGCTCAAAACCTGGTTTCAGTTTTGTGTAAATCGTTTGGGATGGGAGTTTTAGGGTCTCTCATAGAGGTAAATTATATTTGTTAGGAGGTTGGAAGGGTATAAAAAAAAGTCTTTGAGATAAAAACCTGGTATTACTTTACTACTCCAGCATATATATATTGGTTATGCAAGAATGAAAACTTGGGAAATTAAAATGCAAAGGGAGGTGAAATGTAATATCTGGTAAAATAAATTCAAAATTAAAACAATTCTTCAAACGAATGACTTAACATAGATTTTGTTTTATTTAGATATCTTTTATAATAATTGTACTTCATATCTATATAATTTTATATCTTTGGAAAAAGTAGTATTATCTTTCAGAACTAGTTTTGTTGGAAATACTTAGATGTTGCATTTAAAGTTAAAATCACTGAATATATATTACTTTGTTAAATAACATTCTGGAAAGAAAAAAGTACATATCTTGGGTCTTTCATGTTTCTAATATTGTTTATGACAACAAGAAAAATTTTCAAGAAATTTTACATTTATTCCATCTCTTTCAGACTGTAGGAGATACTCATAATCAAGGAGCTCCTGTTGATACAGAAGCTCCTATAACTCAGGAGCACATCAACTATGCCCAACTGTGCAATGCTCTGTTAAATATTTGCAGCGAAGCCTTGAGAGCAATTCTTCAAACTCAAGTTTCAGGACCACACACAAACATTTTCCAGGCAATCCAGGCCAACAAAATGAACTTGACCAGCATAAGACAAGTCAGACTAGGACAGTATCAGAACGCATTGCTAAACAATGATCAGTGTCAAGTTGTTTTTCCAGACCCTTCTGGTCGTTATACAGGAACATTGGATCAATTCGATATTTCATTGCTTTACATCCTGATCAGAAATGTTAGTTCAGTTCCTGCACCTGCAACAACAGGCTGGGGAAAGCAGCCAACCGAGAAACAGGTGACACAACTCTAGGAGTCAGCACAGAGCAAATCCAGCAATATAGGAATTGTACCATTGGTCATTCTGTTGATCAAAAAATTGACCAACACAAGTTTGAAGATTTCTGGAACATGATTGCTGAGGTGCTTCTTGACGTTGAAAATGTAATCGGAGACTGGGGCTACACGGTAGAGTTAGAGAAGCGAAGGAATCAGGTTATTACTCCCAATGAAGCCCATGATCTGCAACAGAAATTCCAGGAATATAAGAAACAAGTAGAAGGTAAATAGTTCACACTCTTCTGAATTAATTTACAAAAAGTATGACAGATCTGTTCTTTGTAGCAACTAACTATTTCAAATGATTTTCTTACCACCAGCATTCAACCAGATCCTGTAGTTCCTAGAAAACCCTGCTGCTGTGGTCTAAGAATGATGTGATTACACAGAGTGCTGTGATGGGTTTGGAAAAGAAGGTCCACTTTTCATATGGGTCCAAGATGGTAAAAATGAAATGTCTCAATATTATTGTTTTGCTTGAGTGCAGCATCCTTTACACAGTTTTACATTGAACAGGTTTGATGTATAATTGTAATGCAGATTATGCAACAATGACAATAGGTCAGCAATGCATATGATATATTGTTAAATATTTTGCTTTGCCTGCCCTTTGATTAGTAATAAATGATCAGTTAATATTTCTACTAACCAAACTTACTGTCTTGTTGATTACATTACACTGTGAGACACATGTGTAAAGTACAATGTATTAACAATTGCCTGGGTTTATGTGCAAGATGGATATTGATCCCCCTAGATTGTCCATCTTTCATGACTCCTGTGAACATAGAAAAAAAATATTCATTATTCTTCATAAAATGAATGACAAAAATCAAAATATGCCATTTTTTTGAAGGAATGCTGCTTTAATTGTCAATACCAATTCATACTCCACAAAGCTGCCATGGAAAATATTTGTATTGCATTGGACATGCTTTTTATTACTGATGCTCATTATTTTCGTCATTTGATTCACCAATTGTTATTATTTATTCGTTTCCTTTTGACACTGCATCAGCTATCAGAACCTTTAAGAAATAGGATCTTCAACAGAATTTTAATAATGATAAAGCACTTTGTGAATATTGTAAAGAAATGTAAATATTTACAACATATGATAACAAGGCTTGATTATTTACAGTTATTGCACAGACAAATATATTCTTATGGATTTAAAAAGGAAAACAGTTGACTTTGATAAGAAAAGATTAAGTATACTGATTTATTGAAATTTGTTCATGTCCAAAGCAAATTATATTTCAATAAATACATGTATTGTTTCATATTTACTTACATGAATTGCCCTTCAACTTCTGCAATCTGTAGCTTAACTGTGCTTTTCTTTTTATTTCATTGAGATTCATGTTAACATTAAACTCCTATACAATAATATCTACTGTTGTATTTCTTGTTTCTTTTAGCTGAGGCAGATATCATTGCATCAGTTGTAGAGGACTTTCAATCAGGGATGGATAAAATACGAACAGAGATAGAGGGTATGAAGGATTCCAAAAACTGATAGGAGGGCTATTTCTTGTTTGTAAGAGAGGAGGTCCATCTGTACAAGAAATTTGCTATGAACACATGACAGTACCCTGTTAATTATCTGCATATAGCATTTATGGTTGAGACATACATTTTTATCATTTCATAGGCATAATAGAGAATAAATTGAATGGAGAAAAATTGATTCGAAGATGGCTAGTGCTTGCATGTTGCTAAGAATGAATGGTTTCTCACCAGTGGTGAAAATTGTTTGGCAGTGGATGATACATTTATTCTTTGTTGTGGTCTGGTTTTTTTATATTTTCTGAATGTAACATAACCTGTATAGTGTGTTGCTGATTTAATTGAAGCAGTTTTTCAAATCAACTGCCAACAAAGTTTCTGTCACTCCATTTTTACCCATGGAAAGGTGGGTTGGGTGCTGGGAAAAGCTACGTTCTGGAACTGTCATGCTCAATGACACAATCTTCTCAGGCTTCCCAATGTTTCAGATCTGTGCCATTTTATTAGGAAATGCTACACAGAAGGGCAGAGGTACATAGTCCATGCCTTTTAAAGCAGGGAGAAGAAAGAAAGAAAGAAAGAAAGAAAGAAAGAAAGAAATATATTGAATTGTTTTTATTAGCCATAAACACATTGTTTTACGCCAGCTTTTGTATGAGTGTGTTATATTATGACTCCGTCTATCTGTCCATTAATGTTTTGTCATCTGCATGATAACTTCAGTTCTACAGACCTACCTTCAACATATTTTACAGGTAGGTTTTTCTTGTTGAAGAAAGAAGTACACTAAGGTCAAAGGTCAAGATCTTTGTGTTTAAAAGAAAAATTGTTTCTGCACAATAATATTAGTTCTACATTACATACATAAACAAATTATGTAGATTACCTGGAATTTGGATAAGGAATATGCTTATTGATTTTGGGGTTTAAAAAGATCTATTGTCAAGGTTGCCGTGACTAAAGGAAGAATATAGTTTCTGCCCATTTCTCCAATGTGTGCTTTCACCAAAGTTTGTGAATGTACTTTCACCAAAGTTTGTGAATGACATCTGTGTTGGGTAAGAAATAGTAAAAAAAAGTCTAAGGTCAAGGCTGCTGGCCAAAAGAAGAAAAATGGCTTTTGTATGAACATTTAAGTTCTAAACTGTGTATCTTCATCAAAGCTTGTGGATGACTTACATATTGGGTAAAAAAGAAAGATTATTTGTGGGCTGAGAAAGTAAATGACCACTGTGATTAAAAGAAGAATAATATATTTGGCATGACTTTATTTCTAGACCATGTATCTTGATCCCAAGTAAGTGGAAAACTCACGGGATGAATGTGGCCTGCAATAAAAAAGAAAGTTATTGATCTTTTAATCAAAAGGTGAAATATCAAGAGAATGCAAGATTCTGGTGACTAATGATCATATTAATGGTCATGGTAATTCAGTAATCTCCAGCAGGCATGTGCAGCTTCCTCCAGGGTAAGAGCCAGATAGTGATTGTTAAATGTACTCATATGTAACTGGATAAAACCAGGTTGCAGGCTGGGTCTGGTCTGCAGGTTGTACATTGCATATGCCTGATCTCCGATGTCAGTGATGACTACTGGTGCTTACAGAAAGGACTGTGAATAACTGGGTTGGCATGTAATGTGCTGTTCAAAGTGCTCTTGACATATATTTTTTTCAGTTGAACATTTGACTGCTTGCAGTCATATGATTTATAAATGTAAATCTGCTCAAGGAACAAAGAATAGTAGAGGAGTAATAATTCTGACCTCATTCTGTCAACTGAGAAATTCTGAAAGAGGATGAAGCTGTCTGTGGCGTTATTCTTTATTTTATATAAATGTAAATGAAAATATCATTCATTGCTTAAAATGTACTCTTCAAATGCAGAATCTTAACATATAAAAGTTTATAGACGGTTTAAACAGATTTATGATTAGTAAGAAATTGACATCATCTGACAATATTGTTATTGACAGTGACATTAATGTAGTTTTTGAAGAACTGGATAAGAGGTGTGTGTTAATTAGGTTAAAGCATGTTGTGTGTTTGGGAATGTATGAACTGATATAACTTGTTTTACATAAATGCTGTTTAGTAAACAAAATCACACTTAGGAAGAGTATATGGAGACAGAAATAGACATTACTATAATGTCATTTATATTATTTTCATATATCTTCAGCCCTTATAGGTTTTGTTAAAAAGACAAAATATTCTGTCAATTAGATCACATCACTCTAGTATTTTACTTGAATTATACAACTTCAACTCCAATGAGAAAACTAGAGAATATTGGACATTTAATGCAAGACTGTTCTATTTGTCAGATATAGGAAAGTTGTACGAGTGTCAAATTGTCAATATGATACTAAGAAGATAATATATGAAGTATAAAATATACAACATTTTTATGTATAATTTATTTACAAACTATAGCTAAAACTAGATAATGTAAAGAAAATTGATGGCATTATTGTGAATTTCAAAGATGGTATCACCAAGCTGAGAAAATTAGTAAATGATTGTTTCATCTTGACAAACACAACTATATGAGACAAATTTGTTAATAGATAATTAATGCTGCGGATACAGATGTAACCAACCAGAAGTCCATTGCGAAGAACAAAGCTAATATTATGGTATTTTATATAAGAGAACAGAGGGAAGATGATGATTATTTTCATAATGTTTTTGTTAATGATTAGGTTATTTTAAATGAAGACCATGATCAATTTTGTGTTATAAGGCTTAGAGAGAACATAAATCTAATCAGTCTATTAGCATTGATGTTCCCCCTGTTCGATTTTATCCTTTCTTTTGCGACAAAATTTCTGATTCATTTAGATGTTGTGTGTGGAAATGTTTTTGTATAATAATGTTGACTGGTTTTGTATTTAAATGTTGATCATGAAATTGTTTCAAAACCCTGGCTCTTCATTTGATTGAAAGATGATTTCTACAGCGGGTTGAAAGATGATTTCTACAGCAGGTTGAAAGATGATTTCTACAGCGGGTTGAAAGATGATTTCTACAGCAGGTTGAAAGATGATTTCTACAGCGGGTTGAAAGATGATTTCTACAGCGGGTTGAAAGATGATTTCTACAGCAGGTGCCTGAACAAATTAATTTCAGAATGTACTTCAGAAAATTATTTGATTCATTTCATAACCATATACCATATAGAATCATGTCATAAATAATATTATTTCTTCTAGTTGGTATTCAATAGAAAGACCCATTTTAACTATATTTATTAATTATTGTTACAAATCGTTTGCTGATCTGGACAGATGTTCACATTCTGAAAAGGCCACAGTTAGAAATGCAGAAATAAAATTAATTAAATTTGCAGATGATGCAAAGTTGGTTCTTGCAGATACTGAGTCAATACAGGAATTTTTAACAATATATGTTTTTCAATTTGAAATTTACTCTGGTCTAAACTTAAATGAAGAAATTCAGGCAATATGGAATGGGTTTTTGACCTTCATCTGTGACTGTTTAACCCTGAAATCAGTTCCTTCCTTGCCCTAAGTTCTAGCCACCCCCAGAGTTTGGTAACCATAGATAATGGAGAACTGACATTATTCTTCTTCTGTCAGTTGCATTGACCTGGACCTGTTAAACCCAAACTGATAGGGTTAATTTTTGTCCAGAGTACAAGCAGTCTGCAAAGCATGGTAACTGTAGATGGTGGACAGCAAGAATTTTTGTCTGGAAATGAAATGGATGGACAGCACCATTGTAATTATGAAATGTCCAGAGTTAAATGGTCCAATTTGTTTTGTTCCATAGTTGTTGTTGTTGTTGTTGTTGTAGGGCTTAACGCCATTTTTCAGCACACGATAGGCTATACATGGCGGCCAGTATTAATGGTGGAGGAAGAAACCGGGAAATCCCCGGAAAGAACCACCGACCCACGAGAAGCTACTGGCAAGCTTTCTTACATATCCACATTTGCCGAATCCTAGATTCGAACCCACGCAGACAGAGGTGAGATAGCAGTGATCTGTAACGGAGAGCGCTTT